>JABFOX010001702.1:0-12516 GCA_022817665.1 Axea sp. ZL-2020
GTAATTTGTGTATTCTTCTTATATCATTTTAAAATTTTAATATTTTCATAATGGACAACAAATATTTTTATTAAAATAAAAAAAAATGTTACAAGTTTAGCAGTATCTAATAAAATCAATAAGAGTACAACACAGAAATTCAGTTAGAACATTTTTTGTATAAGACTCCAATATTATTATGCTTTAATATATTAGTAATTTTTAAAATTATTCTCTTTTTGCATTTTTATCATTATTTCTTTTGGGGTTTTTTGACAAATTTTTTAATTCGTATAAGAAATGTATTGTATCATAATAAATATTCAAAAGTTTTTGAAGAATAAGAATTTACAGAAGTCATATGAAGAAAAAAAACCATAGTAATGATTATTTTCTGATTAATTATAAATTAATTTGATTGTATTTAATAATTAATTCTTTTGGTTTATATAGAATTAAATAATAACGTTTTTATGAAAACTTTGGTTTTTTGTGTATTCTATAAAAAGTAAATATTTATTGTAGTAGTTTTTATGTATTTCTGTTAATTAATTATATATTTTTGTAGAGGTATGATCGTGTATTTGGTGTAGACAGTTCTTCAGAAATTGATGAAGCAGAAACGAATCGTCAGAAAAATAATAATGACAAAGTTTTATTTTTGCGTGAAAATGAAAACAACGTACAGTTGTTCTTTGAGCAATTAAAAAAATACAATAATATAAACGCCATAATAAACAACAACAGTATGAAAATTGGTCGATGTAAGTACAGGTGTTAAATTAAAAAATATTGCTATATATACAAAATAATAATTAATTAATAATTATAGTTTATAAATATTATTATCAATGAGCTAAATTTAGAAATGTTACGAATGAAATATTATGAAACTGAATAAACAAAATAAGATAAATATTTGTGCAATGTATCTAACACATTCTTTATTTTTTTAGCTATTGAAATCATGACAGGATTACGCAAACTAAATGCGGTTAAGCGTCTCGTTTTTATAGGATCATTCAACAGACATTCAACGCAGCCTTTGCTCGAGCTCATGTGTCCATCAGATAATGTACTGGGTAACCTTCCATTCGTCCCAATCAAAGCATGTGTCGTCGATTCCATTCCCGACAGCGAACATTTCGATATTGTCATGCTGATGCAACGTAGAGCCGTGCGCAATCAAACGTCGACCGAATCCGAAAATTCGAGCGATGTCGTCATCAGTGATCAAAGTGGAATATCTCAACCGACAAATATTCTGGAAAACGTGAAGGAGCAACAAAAATTACTAGAAGAAACTACTCAAAAACTCACGTCAAGCAATATAAGTCCAGAACTAGCTGCAGACTTGAAAAACCTCATCAATTCTCTTAAGCAAAAAACAAGTACATTAGAAACCCATTTACCTCTGTTGGCGTCACTAAAGAAAGATGACGCATCTGTCAAGAGTACTGAGAATGATAAACAATCCGGTCCTGTGTTTAAACCTGGAACGAGCAGGAAGTATATAAACTTGCAACCATTGGAACCAAACGGACGAATGGGCGTACGCCGACGTTTCCAACCGAAAACCCAGAAGACTCAATCAGAGAATAAGGAAACAATACCACCAGCACCTGCACAGCAGCCTCTTACAATACAAATTCCGCAACATACTGAACATTACCGTTTAAAGCCATTCGAATCTCGTACTTCACCTGTATCTTGGAATTCAAATTCAAATTCTCCATCCATTCCTCACGCTTCGGTGAGAAAACTACGGCCGATCTCTCCAGTATGCCCACCGGCTTTCGACCTAAAACATAAATCTGGCATCAGTGGACGCAACTCATCACCTGTTGAGAATTGGGACGAAGAAGACCCGATTACACCACAACCACCACAACCTCCGGTTATAAGAAACCGCGAATCTAGCTGGGAAGATCTGTCACCGAGTGACAGTTACCACCGGCATCATAGACGTCATAAAGATTACAAAGATTATTCTCCAGAATATGACAAACATCGTTCACGTTCACCTCGAAAACGATACTATTCTCGATCAAGGTCGCGATCTCGCTCCCCATCGTACTGTTCTAGGTCACGATCAAGATCAAGATCTTACTCCAGGTCGAGGTCAAGGTCTGCTTCGCCTTATAATAGAAGACGACGTTATTCTCCTTATTCTTCAAAGAAAAGGAGTAAGTTAAATAAGCACAGAGAACAGCGATACTCAAGTTCCATTTCCCCGAACCGTTCGGAACCATTTTATGATTCGCCAACAAAGATTCCTCCTCCGTCGAAAAACAGTTCCCCTGTAATTTCGCCACCGATTACTCAGCAGTTTCTGAATGGACCAGTTCAGATGCAAGTGCCGATGCAGATTCCAATGCAGATGCAGATACCTATGCAAATGAATATGCAAATGCCTGTCCAAATGTCGGTACCACTTCAAGCATCAATGGGTAGTGTCAATGTTAATGAAATCAAGATGCAATGGATGCCGCAAGAAATTGAATTTAGTCCGTCTAGAATGCCGATTATAGTCAATCCTAAGACATCTGAAAGTATAGCAAAATGTAGCTCGAAAGACGTCAATTTTAACACAGAATCGCCAATGTCGCCAGATAATTCTCCGAAAATTGAAGATCTTATAAGAGATCCACGATTACGAGGGAAGCTAAAAAATGAAGAATCAACTTTTGAAGAAGGTGCAAATTGTGGTTTTTTTTATATGTATATGTAATTACAATACTATTTGTTATTCCAGTGTAATTGCTTTCTATTTGTTTATCTAGTTTTTACTTATTAATTATTGATTTTGTTCATACACAAACTTCATTTTCTTTCGCTCTCTTTCTTTGTGTTAACATGTATATATAAAAACTGGTATTGTACTTGTTATTTATGCTCTTTTTATTTATATAATATTTTTATATTTATAATAATATTTTAAAGATAGTTTATTTAATTAAATTTTTTATTTGTATATTTAAATAAGTTTTGTAATTTTTATCATTTTTTAATGAAACAAGATTTATATTTGTGTTAACACATAATAACAATTGTGCACCAAAATTATTTCTATGATATAAATATAGATCATTTTATCAAAGTTGTGTAATATTTACACAATTTCGCTAAGAGAATACAAAAATTCATATTGAAAAAAATTATTTAACATTTTTTGCGATGTTTGTTGAATACTGATATTTATAAATGCTATTTCAATTACAACGTTTTAGGATAATGTTATTTTTAAAGCAAAATATTTCCATTTAATAATAATATAACTTATTAGTAAAAAATTATCTTTTAAAAATAACTCAAATTAACGTTCTTTTCTACATAAACATTAATTCTGTCATTGATATTTTGTCAAAAATTGTTGTCATCATTGAAAATTATATTAACTTTTTAAGTCTAATTCCAATTTAAATTACAAAAATGTTTTGTTTTCTGTTTAGAAAAAGAAATACCTTTATCAAGTTGGGTTAATGGAAATGGAGTGGCCATGACTCCTGAGATGCAACAGTGGCAGCAACCAATGATGAACGGAACCATGTTGACAAACCATAATTATGCGTCATGGATGACACCAGGTTTTATGAGACCAGGACCTCCAGGAACATCGACTCTTCAAGGACCTTATATGATGCAACCTTACAACTGGAGTTACCCTCAGAATGCCTTTCCCGCAGGTCCACAGGGACCTTCAGTAATGCAACCAAGATCAATAAGACCAATAGATCATCGAACAGGTGGCCTTATGGGTCCACCTGGTACCCATATAAATCCACCACCTTCTCATATGAATCCACCAGATACTCACATAAGTCCACCAGCTCCTCATATAGGTCCTCCGGGTTCCCACATTACTCCACAAGTTTCTCACATGGGTCCATTAGGTCCCCACATGGGTACACCTGGTCCTCATATGGGCACACCTGGTCCCCACATGGGCACACCTGGTCCTCATATGGGCACACCTGGTCCCCACATGGGCACACCTGGTCCCCACATGGGTACACCTGGTCCTAACGTTGTGCCTCCGAATATGGTACCTCCATCATTGATGCTTAATGAAACTTCTTGGCAAAGACCAGGCTATTCTTCGAATTTTCAATCAGATTCTTCGCCTCCTAGTGAAATCTATAGAAAAAGAAAAAATTTATAAAAAAGAAAACAAAAGCACCAGTACAGGGTTGGTTTAATGTATGGAATTGTCTATGAACAACATTACGATTTTTAGATAATTTCACTTTTATCGTCACCATCGATATTTTTTATGGTATTAGATTTATTCTTAAATTTCACATCATGTCTTATGTAATTTATATACGTTTTACACATTTACGTACTGCAAAGAATAAAAATACGTAAATTATTGTTATTCACTAAAGTCAAAATGGGCATGGAGCATTTAAGTTCAAAACAAGTTTTCTAATTTTAGCATGATGCTTTATTCATATTAAAATTATCAAGCTAATTCTTATTACAAATAAAGTTGTTTTAAATCATTTGTTCCTTGGCTTTAGACACGAAGGATCATCTTAATAAAATATTACATTAATTATGCTTTTGAGTTAAAAAATGTTTTTTTTTTTAAGTTAGTGTTATAAATTGTTATATTATATTATATTTTTTGTAAATATTCATGAAGGAATGTTGCATGGTTGATAGATAATTCCAATTTAAATGGATTTTTACCACGAATATAAAATGTATATTTCACGACTTAACATAACTGTATAATTCGATTATAATTTTAGATTTGAACAAAGGTTAATTTATGTGTACAAGTGTACATTCATTATTTAAAAATGGCTCAGTTAAATGATTATATTAATCATGACGTCATTTTGTTCTCAATAATTTTTTGATGTAACTAAATTCATTTTCTTTTCTTTTTCTTTTTTTATTTTTAATAAAAAACCTAGTTTGTAGTTATTTTTATAATACATTTAATACAGTAATTATAATAATGTGTAAATGACATTGTTACATAATAATAAATGTATACTTTTGACATTTCAAAAAGTAAATTTCAAGTAATGTGATCTTATTTTTTTCGTTTTATGACGAGTAATAGTAATGCAAAAATTATTAAATATTAAAATTATCGAAGTTAACATAAAAGCATTATTTTTTGCTTAAATTAACAAGTCATTTAAAAAGTGTGTATAATAATTTTTTGAGATGTATACAATTTTACAATTTGTCTAAATATTATTATTTGCAAAAATTTGTATGTAATAAGTTTATTGATAAATTGTGTTAAATATTTGATCTAACATTTCTAAATACATTACATTCATTTCGACACGAATATTCAAAACTTAAATTACTCTTCAAACAAATTTTGTATGATGTTACTTTAATATACGTTTCATCTAATAATAATAACTACAAAAACTGATTGTTGAGATAAGTTGTATAAATATCAAATTTGTATTTGACTATGTTAACTTACCGCTGTTAAAAAAAGTAAGACTTCAAGTAAATGAAAAATATAGTGTGACGTACATTAGTTCTATCATTACTTTTTTATACTATTATAAATAAAGTAATGAGAGTATGACTTCAAATTGTTCATTGTAATATATATTACGAAATTTGTATATGATAAACTAATAATCAGCATTATAAAATATTGTAATTTTTTATGCATCAACGAAATATATTGGCTATCATTATTCACGTATAATAATTTATGAACTATACACGTATATATAGATTTTAGTAGTTGTACAATTGTAAATTTATATATAAGTTTTATCAGCAAATTGTAAAATAAAAAAAATGCAAATAAAATCCTAAGAGTGTTTATTTTTACTATACAAACATGTATTTATTTAACTATAGTCATCAAATTTGAATTATAATTTTTTTAAAGTATTTATAGCAGAAGGCTCTTTGTGTATAAAAATATTTTAAAAAACAAAAGTATTACTTAAATAATGTGAAAAAATGTCGTTTAAGTATTTGGTATTGTTATATTAGTTAGACAGAAAATTTATTTCTAACAATATTAATCTACGTGATAATATTAGGTAATAATATTATTTTGTTTTATAACTAAAATTATATCACATTCACAGAATGTTTTGTTTCTATTACAATAGAAAAAGTTTTAAAATATATTTTTGTTTTATTTACATATGATCTTAAATAACCATTATTAATTTATGTAAATTATAATTATTAAAAGAGTATACCATTTTAATGTTTCAGTTATGCTATTTCAGCATTTTTTTAAAAAGATATTAAAATGTTTCGTATTTCTGTACATTAAATTATTAAAGTAAAATTGGATCTCATCTATTAATTGTAATATTTTAATCTATGTAAATTTATAAAATTCTACAAAAATAAATAATTAAATAAACGGGTAAAAATTCACCAAAATAGATCAATATTATGTATCTTAATATATAATAATTGCGACTCATTCATTTAAGAGACAATTTATCTACATAATTTTAGGGAAAACCATACGTATATGTACGGTTTTTCCCATTGTAAAACTGTGGTGACTAATTTAATTCTCCGTGCTCAAGTGGGTAAAACAAATATGAATACATGGTTTTAAATTCATTTTTTCTACGGAAATTGTTTATATGAGAATTTCTAAAAAATTATGCCGTATTTAACAAATTATGTAGCGCTACTCAGTAAGTACAACATATATATTCAAAACAAAAAATAACACATTACAATATCTTACAGCGCATAAAAATTATATAATATTTATTTATAACACTTCAAGATATTTTAGTCTATAAATTAAACATTTGTAAATAAAGTGGTAATTTATAATTGACAGAATGTATTATTCAATGCAGTAATCAAAATATATAAACATGAGTTGTTATGGTGGGGAACTGTCGCAAATGCTGTCACCATTGCGCGTAAAGGGAAATAATTATAAAAGCTAAGTAATATCGTCGTCCACTTTCAGTGCAACTTCAATCGCTTTCAGACGTGAATTTGTTCGACTCGTGAGCAATCAGTTTTTGGCAATCACATTGGATCCCGTTTCGTGATTCAAGAAACCAAGGTTCAATATTACATAACAATACATTTTACTTTAACACTATGATACTTTTATTTCAACCATTCATTTAACAGTTTGAAAATTCTTTTATAACTTACGTTTTAATAGCTTGTAACTTTTGTACTGTTATTTGTATAAAAATGTAAATAGCATAAAATAACATTTATTTTGCAATATGGTTTATTTAAAGACTAAAATTGAGTTGCTTAATTTACGTTATATAATTTTTAATATTGATCACGTGAACGTATATTCAAACTAATTTAAATATTTAATAACATCCTTTTAGATTCATGATTAAACTAAGACAAACGTGTAATCAAACTCAGATTTATATGATAACGTTTAATGTATAGACATTCAAAGTTTTATCTTACAAAAAATATCAAGAGACATATATAAATATAAAAAGAAGCAACCGGTTTAACAACATTTTCATTGTTTATAGTTCAAAAGATTGATGACACTGTCATTATTCTTAGATGTTTCCATCTTATCGACACATTGTCATTTTTATCACAAGGAATTCCCTAATGGCTCTTATTTAGAAATTATTCAATTATTCATTTAAAACTTCACATTGCAGGCAATCAATCACTTTGGCGCAATGTATTGCATTTTTAATGTATCTTAAAATTTAAAACGAAGCTTGTTAAACCATCTAATAATGCTTCAAGCATTAAGAAACAATTGCCCAAATGATATTACAAATGTTACTGTAAAAAGTGAAAGAATTACTACTGATAAAGAATGATATCAGTCTCGACACTAAATTTTGAATTAAAATTTTGATAATGTCGTATAAAATTTTATTATTTCATTTTTTGTCCTGTCATTTAACGTCTTGTATATTCTAAACAAAGTTACTTTGTAAAATCCTATTATTCTGAATTCTTTTGCATCTCATACTTTTCGCAGGCATGATGGAAAAAAATAAGATTTAAATTGATTTAAACAAATTGAATACGGTAGTAGAATTGTCGTTATTTGATGTTAAGATATTTAATGTTTTGAATTGAATTTTTTCTCTCTTTATTTGAGAAAAATTATGCAATTTGATTAGTTTTAAATTGTACTCATAATTATGCAACTCAAATTAACATAGTTTACTTTTATATAAAATTGTAAAGATTTTATAAAATATGTAGTCGTGTAATTTAGATAAATTTTATGTATGTTTTATAAACATATCTTTTGCAACTAATTATAATAAAATGATAAAATATGACTTTATTCTGTAATATTATTATAGAATACACATTTTTATAATAAAAATACATTGCGAAACCAGATTTTCAGTTTTATAGTATTATTATTAAAATTATGCAATAATGCAATAATAAAGTATATTTAGAATCATATGCACATATATATTACAACTTCAATTGTAAACTAAATTACATTATAATTATATTTATTATATAATATAGTGCTCCTTAATAGCATACATACTATTGTTAAAAAATATATAATATTGCAAGAAAATACATTAAATTAAAATAATTTATTAAAAAAACACATTGTTTGCTAATTATAACAATGCTTTAAACATATTACAAAATTTTTTAAAAGTCATCAGAACTAAACGCCAATCATGAAAAAACATTCTTTCAAAATTACTTCTTTTAAACACACTAGCATGTATGCTTCAAAACTTAGCATCATTTTTTAGCACAAAAGTTTCATTCAGTTATTCGTATTATTCGTTCAATTCAATTTTTCGTATCTACTGTAAAGAAAACCATGCTTTAACACAAATATTTCACTCTTATTAATATCAATACAAAAAAATTACAATAATTAAAATTTATCGTTAAAATATACGATTAAAATGGACATTTATATATGCAAATAAAATTTACGAGTAAAATTCAAAATAGTTTTTTTAGCTTAAAATAAACCAATTTGCAAAACAAAACATTCACACTACCTTTAAAATAAAATTAGAAAATATATTAATATAAATTATATATGACTATATTGTTCATATTCATAACTTAAACATGAAAGATTTGATATCATTTCATAAAAATTTATCTAATTATATTATTATCCCCATAATGTTTTACTTGGACAAAGTACTTAATTATAAAGGATGCTGTAATTTTTCATTAACATTCGAACATTGGTTGGGATTACCAACGAACACAATCATATTGTATGACAAGATAATTATGTCATCTCAGTTCACGTTGAAATAGACTGCGCCTACAATTATCATAACATAATATTTATGATGTCAATTATAAACATGATGCAGAACAAAATTAGTACTGTTACTCTGATGAGAAAGCGATCATCGTTAGATCAGATATAGCGAGCGGTGACTCAAATCGAATTATAATTAAATTGAAAGCACGCGTTGTGTGTCATCAGAACGCAGCACCGTAAATAATGTATAATACGAGACTTAGCATCTTAAGCCGATCAATTTCGGAGTAGTTTTACGTAAGCGATGGTCTCGGAATTCTAAAAGTACGCAATACTTTTGTTCCGTTTATCACAAATTATCCACCAATAGATTTTGACCTTTCTCACGAATCCCTAAAAATGTTGTATTTATTGAAACGTTAGTTTCATTGTTTATTTATCGCTTTGTCAAACAAAAAAACTCGAATTTGGTTTATTTCGCATACTGATCAGGAAACAAATTCAATCAGCGTTCAAAGCAAACTTAACTGTTGGTACGAATCACTTTTATGAATGGACCATGATTTCAGGGTTTTTGCATTTACTACATTATATCATACTCGATGTTGCTTTAAAGTTATGAATAGACTGAAACATATTTTATGATTCATAATTTACGCGAGTTTGTGTCAAGGGAAGCGATGTTGAAAAATGGTTTGTTAGTTTTTTTGGTATCGGTATTATTGAATAAAATGTTATTAGATATCGTACAGGTCCGTATTAATCATCGCTTAATTAAGAAAGGAGTTTAAACTGCTGTTTGCAAATTACAGAGACTTAAATTTTATAAAAGAAATTTACTTTCAAAATCTGCACGTATTTATACTAATATAAATGTGGCTCTCTTTCCATTTGTAACTTTATAAGTTAAAATAAAATATATATATATAAATGAAAACTGAATCATTGCAAATTACAAATAATTTCTAACAATGCTAATATGAATGTATAATTTGTATTGCACATAAATATTATTAAGTAAATTACAATTATTCAATAAGCACTAGACGGTTCTTAAGTAATTTTGTAACAAGTTGTAGTTTATTTTGACTAAAATTCTTGTGTAATATATTTATTGAAAGCAGCTGTTATTTTTTAAAAGTCTTTCTTTATTCGAGTGAATAAATTTGCGAATAAAGTTTTTGCAACAATTTAAAAATGCTTAACAGTTACTCATTTAATTGAATTGTGCTTCAAATTGTACTGTACGCGAACTGAAATTTGTTAAAGTTAAAAGTATCAACAAAGTTGGTGGCATCTTTATATATGTAATCAACGTAATAATATATTTATTTCCAGATGGCACATGAAGAGCCTCTTACAGTGGAATTAGTTCACTTGTATGAAATAGAAAATGCCACCGCTCATCATACCGATAAGTTGGAATTGGTTCACATGGACCCTCCGACATCAGTTCTTCGAAGAGGTCAAGTGTTCAACGTTGCTTTGAGATTCATTCGTGATTACGTGGACGATACGGACATCGTTCGACTTCTTTTCAGCTTTGGTCCAAATCCCAATGTTTTGCGTGGTACCAGAGGCATCAATACTGTGACGAACAATGACATGTATTTGACCGATTTGGAAGCGTGGGGAGTTCGCATGATTGGAGCCAATGGTACGGATTTGTCAGTAGAAGTGAGAAGCCCCATCGACAGTCCAGTTGGGATTTGGCAGTTTAATATTGAAACTTCCACTGTAAACTGGGAACAGGAGCCAAATGTTTATAATTATGAGAAGGATATTTATTTGCTTTTTAATCCTTGGATGAAAGGTGAAATTTTATATTGTAATACAGATGCGTTACAACCAAAATTGAACTTTTATAGAAAATCAATCAATTGAGTTAAAATCCTATCTAGGGATATCATACAACTATGTATTTAGATTCCTAATTAGATGGAATGTTTCTAGATATCTTTTCTATGGAATTTTCTAAATAAGATCCTATAAATTAAGGTTTCCTTGATAGGAATTTGACACTCTGGCTGGAGTTTTTGTTAGAGTAAATGGTTAAATTAATTCAAGCAGAAGTTAATAATCGAATCAACATTAGCACAAGATCAAGAATCTTTTGCCGGCAGTTTGTAAACATTTTAAATGTAATGCCAATTTATCTTAATACAGCAACAATTGTTAAAATGTTATAGTAAAAATGTATAGTGTGTGGCAATGTTTCATTCTTGTATCAGCATTTTATTTATTGTTAATGAGTATTAAATCAAAATGTGTTGACGTTACATATTTTCATTCTACTCCTGTATTAACAAACAACCAATGTTGCACCAGTACTGGACAGATTGTAATGAATAACACTTTTCTACTGTTAATCCAACCAATTTAAATACGAATCTTTATTTCTTCTATATTTTTGAATTGTTTATATGTACAGTACACAAATTGTACAATGCACAAACTAATTTATATGTAGAGTATACAATCTAATTTCGTTTTTCTTGTTTCTATTTCTTTTTTCAACGTGACTTATAATAATGAAAATTAATATTAAAATTAGTTTTATAAAGTATAATTATTTTTAGAGGATCTTGTTTATATGGAAGAAGAAAGACTTTTGGATGAATACGTGTTGAATGACGTCGGGAAAATCTGGATAGGCAACTATGGGAGTGAACGAGGCAGAGAATGGATTTTCGGCCAATTTGACAAATGCATTTTACCAGCTTGTCAATTACTTATAGACAGATCTGGATTGAATTCTGTATCACGAGGAGATCCCATTAAAATGACTCGAGCTATTTCAAGAATAGTACTGTTTTTCAATTTTTTCATTAACATCATTGAGGTGTTATAATAAAAGTATCATGGCGATTTAAAATTCCAATAATATTTATTTAATTTAAAATTTATTAATATTTAATTTGTGATAATGGACAAACTATTATTGAAAGATATGACTTTATTTTGTTTTTATGTTTTGAATATTTTTAAATTACGTTATCAAATGTTGGTTTATATTTTATAAATATTCGCTTTTTTTTATCAAATATATTTATGATAATGTTAATTGTAATAATGATAATGTTAAATTGTAATACAAATTTTAGGTAAATTCAAACGATGACCAAGGGGTAGTGATGGGTCGCTGGGACGGGGAGTATGAAGATGGAACTGTGCCATCCGCGTGGACCGGAAGCATATCAATTTTGGAAGAATTTTTGGAGACCGAAAAAGAAGTGAAATATGGTCAATGTTGGGTTTTTGCCGGGGTAGTGACAACCGTCTGCCGAGCACTGGGAATCCCATCCAGAGTGGTGACTAACTGAGTCTCGGCTCATGATGCAAAC
>JABFOX010001703.1:0-12516 GCA_022817665.1 Axea sp. ZL-2020
TCAAATTTTTTAAATATAGAACTCAACATTGATTAATTTTGTTTAAAATGTAGTTTAAGTAAAAGAAGTAAATTTCATAATTTATACATTTCAGATACTGAGTGGCGAACTTCATTTTTTTTAAATGAGATAGTGTACCTTGTAAGGCAGTTATGACATTAATATTTTGTAGTAACCAAAATAGTTTTTTAATTAAAAAAAAAAAAATATATATGAAGAGATTTGAATTTTGTGAGTCGTGTATGAACCATATGTAAGTTATTATAGGTCACACATATATACACACTACACTGTATCAATGTTGTACTAATACTGAGTTTAATGTAATAGCTGTTACACCAGTGAAATTTCTATATAGAAATTATCTTAAATTATACGTTAATTGTTAAGTCAAAGTATTAATAAATTAAAAATTATTAAAATAATAATACAATAAAAAAAGTGTAAAATATCTTTTGCAAAATCGCAACCGTGCATAAGTGCACTTTTCATGTCATTAAAAAAGTGTACAACGCTAAAATTTGTAATATCATATAAAAAACAATTGAATACATTGCAAAGGAATCAATTATTCTGTTATTTATAATATAACACAAATGAAGAGTATTTCAAATGGTGAAG
Organism: Axea sp. ZL-2020; assembly: GCA_022817665.1. Classification (NCBI taxonomy): domain Eukaryota; kingdom Metazoa; phylum Arthropoda; class Insecta; order Hymenoptera; family Scelionidae; genus Axea; species Axea sp. ZL-2020. Next base: position 622 of record JABFOX010001703.1, read on the forward strand.
ATTGTCATTTAAAATGTTACTTTTTCATTTCACTTTGTCAGTTATGGAGAAATGTTATAAAAATAAATGATAATTTCTTTCACTTTTTCTAATCGGAATTATTGAGTAGTTATTTTATTTTAATTTGCACAATTAATATTTTATCAATATTTAATTCACGAATAAATAAATAAAAATTCTTTGCTAGTAAAATATTGAATTAAACAAGATGTCGATAATTAGTGAATTTAATTGAATATTACTTCTGAATAAAATATTTAAAGTAAGATGTCTTCTTAAAATATGTGCAATAAAATATGTTATATTAATTTAAAAAAGTGTAAATAATACGTATAAATATTAATAACAATTACGTGTTTTAATTTAGTGACATATCATGCTTCGAATAATAAATTAATGTTTAATATCTGAGTAACATTTTTATTAATGTTATGCATATAATCAAAATTATATATTTTTTTTGTTGAAAGATAAACTTTCTGTTTCACTTTTCAATTTTCCATTGATTCATATATTTTTCGATTCGAATCGATTCGAATATCGATTATGATAAATCTGCAGGAGAGTCAACTTTTTATACTTCGGGACAAAAATTGTTCTTAGCAATTTATTTTAATCAAATTATATGATTTCAAAACTTTAACAGAATCACACACAAGACAGTTATCTTTTCACGAAAAGTATAATTGGCATTTTCCACTTTAGACCTGACTGCTCATTGCGTGATTTATACATATATATCTGGCGTTTCGGAATGACACGTGTATGAATTTCTTATTTATTTGTTTGCCTTCTTTTTGTAACATTTATGCTGTATTTTTCGTTTCTCGAACTGTAATTAAGCTTCTAACACGTGATGCCAATAAATCCTAATATAATTCCGACGAAACAATACTCTTCCAAAGAACAATCTTTCAAAGATTAAACGAATCCTCTTATCATTAAGCAAATTCATTTGAGCATTAAAATACAAGATGGTGGGCTCTGTCATTTAATAAGTTTAATATAATAATTTTCATTCGTATTTATATTTGATATCACGTGAAAATGAAATAACATAATGTTGTATATAATTGGTATTTGTTATAACGACAACCAAATTTACCGATAATTTCATTATTTCATCATTATAAAAAAACATGTTCTGGTCGCTATTTTAAGCACAATATCTTCTACTAGGTAAATACTTCCTCTAAACATGAAACGATTGTCTTAAGAATGTTCCTTGAGTAAACTCTTAAAGGAATCCTTTAGAAAATAAATGAATCTTTCAGTTATTAAAAGATTTTCTATTTAAAATATCGATAAGAAAAATTTCTTTTAACGATTAAAAGAAAAATCCTCTATAGATTGTAAAAGTAAATTTTTATATCACTAACCTCAATGCGATTATTTTGTATTAATAACGAGACGGAAAACTATCTATATATAGCTTTGCCGCCTTGGATCTAATAAATAAACAAAAATCTTGTAACCTTTGCAGAATTTATTCATACCTTACATACAGAGAAATTTCTTGAAAATCCTTTCATATTAATGGATTCTGGTTAAAACAGGAATATTTCTCTTCTAATAGAAGGCATTTTTCTTGCTCTACGAATATTATTTTTACTTTAAAAGGTTCGTCTTGTTAGTGTTGGAAACATGTAGAGACAATAGACAGCAATTACTATTTGTTATATATACTTTAAGTATATATATATGAACTTGAAACATATTACACAACACACTGTGTATGTTTGTCAGAAAGATATATGTACATATATTTAAATAAATGCTCAATTTAGGAGATCTACGATTGGATTTAAGTCATCTTAACCGAATATTGGGTTCAGATTAAACTTTCTTGAAATCCATGTTTAAATTTCACGTTTGAGTTACAAAAACTGGTTTGTATCGCGTTCATATTAGTCTTCGATTTGGTAGTGTAAGTTTCCATGAAACATGTTTTCCATTATAACGCCTTTGTATTATGATTTAAAATGCTACGTTTTGGCTTATTAAGATTAAAAGGGATGATTACTATAGATTTTAGTTTTCACTCAATTTAATCTTAAATTAATCTATCATAAATTACACCACGTCTTAATTATAGAGCTCTGTATATTTATTTATTATTATCTATTTTATCTAAGTGCTTTATCTAGACTTTTATGTAATATTTGAAATAAAATAAAATCATTGAAGTAATACTGTAGCAAAAACTAAATAAAAACCATTTGAACAGAGTTAGGATCATAATTGAAATCTGCATCAATATTTAATTAATAGTAATTAATGCTCATGAGTGATACTAATGAATTAACAGGAATCTAAATAAAAATCTAGCAGAAATCTTTATCTTGTTTCACAATCCAGTTTTACATTGGACTTAAGCGACTGTTCCAGACAAATTTTAGCCAAGAATCTATCGGATAAAAATGTGTTTTATTACAGACTCAGCATATTATTTTTGAAAAACTTATTTTAAAACAATATCGCCAAAACAATCATTTATTTTACAGAAATAGTACTGTGGTAACACTGTGGAAAATCGATATCCATGCGGTACCGTTGTGGTATCGTCGTGAAAGGTATGGTTATCTGAGTAATCACTTAGTTAAATTGACTTGTAATGTAAGATGTCTAAAATGAAAGAGTATATACGTACGTGAAACTACACACTAAATAGTCCAATGAGTTTCATTTCGCATAATTCAAGTATATGATTTTTACATCGTTTGACGTCTCGTCTAACGGGGTCTTAAAACTTACTTAAAGGATGATTAAAATGAAATATCAATATTCCTGACAATAATTTTCCTGGCTGAAATTATTTTCACAGACTCAAAAGGACAAAATATGCATTAGTTTAAGAAAGATTTATCAGTATTTAAAATGTTGTTTTTATTTCTTATTTTTTGAATAAAGTCGTAACAGGATAATATAACTAAGTTTCAACAAATAAAGGAACTATCCTGTTCTTTTCCAAATAAACTTTGTTTATAAAATTACAAGTTAAAAGTCAAACAAATGATGCATAGTCTACATTAAAATAATTTTTGCTACTAATGTGATTTAATTCCTTCGATAAACTAAGATTTTCATTTTTATAAACTTAACTAAATACTTTTTGCTCCTTTTAAACTGCATTGAAACTTCTAAAAGTTACAACATGAACGTTTGCATAAAAAATAATTAATAGAAAGAAGTAAATAAATCCGTTCAGTTCAATATAATCAATATTAACATCAGTCCCTTCTCTTTTTTATCGTTCAAATTGAAGTTATTTTCATGAAAGAATTTCAGTGATATACGAAACTTTAGAATATCGCAAAGAAATGAAGCGATTGTGAAATTCTATTTCAAACTGAGGAATTTTTTGTTATTTTGAAGTTATAAATTTTTTGTAGCGTTTCCATACTTCAGATTTTAGCTTTAACGTTACAAATCATTTGTAGATTTCAAAAAATTAGCAATTATTCATTGATTCCTCCGTGGAAAGTTTTAAAGGTATGTTGCTTTAAATGTAAGGTAGGATTATGAAAGGAAGCACATTTCATTTGATTTCATTATTGGGACATTTGTTGGGATCTTAAATTGTTGAGATTCACTCTAATGCATAAAGAAAAAGATTTTCAAAACATTACGGTTTTTGTGTTTGTGAACAAGACGATGCATTACATTACGTTACCAATACGAATGTCTTATTAAATGTTAAATTATATTCAGTATCGATTATTATAAGTTATTGATTACAAACTTTAAAATTATTTTATCACTTTTACTCTTTAAATTAGATTTGGTATGAAATTCTATACGTGATTCACACCGCGTGTTTTTCAATTTCAGTTATTTTATAATATCCGAAAACAATTTTTCAAAGCTTTATTTGCTGCACAAATCAATATGGATGATAAAAATATGTATTTCATTATTTTTGAATACTATTATTAAAAGTAATGAACTGAATTTTACATTAACATTCTTGATTTTTAATTAGTTTATTTTAATTTTTACAAATATTTAACTACAAATTAAAGAATTTCTCGCGAATAATGAATTTATTGTCATCAACTAACAAAAAAGTGTGCCAGGTGGTTGGTAACACTATTAATCTTTACTTAAGAAACAAAACAAAATGAATAAATATAGCAGAAATAATGATAGCAAGTGAAGAAATATGAATAAATATATAATTAAAAATGTATTATTTTTATATGTACATGAACATTTTAGCGAATTAGGGCGCATTTAATGATATACCAATCATATATAATTGGTCAGTCAGTTTTTGTAACTAATTAGATTTTTATTTAATTTATTATTAAATCGATTTTGATGTTTTCAATTTATTTCTTGTGTTTTTATTATGTGCTATAAGAGTTTTGCTTTAATAAAAATTGTTCACGTTAACACAAAGAGTCTTTGCATGTAGTCAAATAAAATTCGCCCTGATTAAATCTTGCGATGTTTTACGAGGATTAAATGCTTATTTTCATTATCAGCCCTTCCTCGAACATTCAAAATTTATTATTTTTAGACTTGAAAGGAACTTTATTCCAAAAATGTTAATGCCATTCTTGCAAGTGAGTTTTCATACGTATTTAAATTAAATATCGGATAATTGCAAAATGATTTGATTGTACAAAATGTACATAACATAATATTACGTGAATTTTAAATATCAAAAACTATGCGTACTATTTAATTTAATGTTCTGCGTATATTTATTATCTTTGTATTTTTAAATAAAAAATAACGCACAGAATATTTAATAATTTATTCTGAATATACGAACATTTTTAGCGTACTCCAAGCAAATATTCAGTAATTGAATAATGAAATCAAAACATCGCAGATTAGTTGAAGTTTTTCAATATTATAGATAGGATTTTTTTATCGTACTTTATCAAAGATTCATAATTTATATAATTTATGTTAAAATATTATATTATATTTTAAACGTATTATTATTGTTTAAAATCTCCGATTTAACTAAACATTACTATGAAGCATTTGTTCTTAATTATAAATAGATAATCGTAAGAATTATTTCATTGGAGTTAATTGTCAATCAATATTTTTGAATTTTCAACAAAATAGTATTTACGATATTCTTTTTCTTTTAATAATATTATTTATTTCATTTTTCCTAATGATACACGATATGTTACAGTATCCAAATTTTTTCTAAGGATATTTGATGAGTAATGCGTAACTTTATGATAGATTATTAATATTATATAGGGTTTAAACATAGAACAATTCTGAACTTAAATTTTACTGATTAGTTTGAAGTTAATGGATGACAAAACAAGGACATTTAACAAGTTGTGATAAAGAAATATAATAAATCCCTTGTTTGATAAATTTCTACTCAATATATATATTGAGTGTACAAATATTTTTAAACTGATGAATAATTGTAATAACAATTTATGTACAAATATATTTATATTTTAATATATTGATGCACTACGTAAAATATATTACACTTTAATTTATTATACAATTCATTAGTTAATTTTAACATACATAAAATTAAACATATAATTTTATAGCATTTACTAAAAATATAAATATTTGTTAAACGCCATACTAACTACTGAAATGAATCATTAATATTTATTTCATTTTAACTATCGAATTTATTCAATAGTTGTCCTACAGTACCAATTAATTTTTGCATTTAATTATATATAATTATTTTATTCGGTGTATTTATTTCATTTCAACAATCAAATTACCTCATAGATTCACCTAAACCTTACTGACGAGTTCAAAGGTGAATTACAGAATAAAAACGCTATCTCTATTCACATATATTTTATATTTATTTTTATTTTTTATAATTGTTTATATGAAATATATATTGTGCATATTGTGTACATCATATGTGATTCTTCTATGGGTATTTAGATTAGTACCATAGAACGACCATTTCGTTAATTCAATCGTTAAAATGAAATAAATATGCATAATAATAATTTACGAAAAGATTATTATAATTCTTAATAATTATCTTTTATTTAACATAACATTATTCTTAATGTTAATCATAATTTTGATTATGATTGATTAAAAAATATATTTTTTAACTAATGATTTTAATAAATATGTTGCATTAATAAGTAACAACAATTATTTTTAATAGTTTTAATTTTATTTTACACGAAATCTTTTTTTTTTTTTAATCAACATTGCTAAGTTTATTAGCTCGTAAATGTTAAAGAAATTTATCAATATAATCACTTAGATTGTACAAAGTTTAGAATAGGTAAATTTGAATTAGATTTAATTAGCTTTTCACTTGTTTACTATTTACACGGAGTATCTTTTTAAATGCTGAAAAGATATGCCTAGAGGACCATGTTTGTTAGAACTTCGGCCAGTAATTGTTTCAAACTAAACAAAGTCTATTTATAGGCTGATTTTATGAAAGAAATAACAAGATTTGATTTGACATTTATAATAAATATTATATTTACAAACAATTTAATTGCATTGTTTGTAATTGTAATGTTCATAATAATGCATTTGTGTTTCACTTTTGTTATTACAATAATTCAATATGAACTGAAACGATTAAATTTAATTTGAATAAGTAATTTTACAATATGATGATTTGTTTTTAAAAAATTTGTTTAAATCACAGAAAAAAATTTAACTAACTTAATGTGTTATTTTAATTTCAATTAATATAATTAAAATTAATATAAAAATTAATATAATTAAAATAATTTGAATAAGTAATTTTACAATATGATGATTTGTTTTTGAAAAATTTGTTTAAATCACAGAAAACAGTTTAACAAACTTAATGTGCTATTTTAGAATTTTTACATGTATTGTACAGTACACCTTTTTATAATTTTATCAATTAAAAAGACCTTCACCTATTTGAACATGATAATCTGATGTGAAATGTTTTTATTTTTTTTTTTTTTTTATTAAAATATATTAATGTTGTTCAAGGGAACGAGGAATAACTTTTATAATTAGCAGCTTCATTGAATTTTAATATTAAATTGATTAGAGAAATAATTGCAGTTATTCATACATTGTTATGAATATACATTGTTACGAATATTGTTTTACATGGTGAATATTTTATATATTAATTCAGTAATTAAGACAACGCGCAATATTATTTCAACTTTTAATAAATGCTAATTAAACAAAAAGTTAAGTGATTTTTAATTATATTCGTGTTATTTATGCCACATTTCGTATTACTTGCATTATAGGAAATTATGATCAGTTGTTTCAACGATGTGTTCTTAATTACTATACATTTTAAAATATGTATTAATAACTGAAATCGGAAATTATTAAGTTGTTCAATACTAATTCATTTTTTGAAATAAAGGAAGTTATATTTGAAGTAATATATGAATTTGATTTATAAAAATGTGTATGTTCTTAAACACTGTATACCATGTTTTTCGATTTATTTATTATTTCGAATTTGTTCTGCATTCCAAATTTTTTGAACGCGTAAAACGAACGAATTAACAAAAAATACATAAAAAGATGAAAAAATTAAGTAGTATAGCTTAACGATGATAAGGTAATAAATATTAAACAAGAGACTAGGCGTTGCTTATTCTTAACAGTTTTTGATTATTTCGTCCAACTCATGAGAGACCTGTCGCTGTGCTCAATACTTGCAAAAATGTCCGGTTTTCCATAGATGAATGTTTTGCTGAATCAAATGCTGAAAAATTGGAAATTTTGATATTGCGCGCGATTCGTTAAATTGTGTACAACGTCAGTCATCATACAATACGTTGTGGGAAATATGCGGAAACACACGTTATATAACAATGGATGTACTTGGCGCTAGGCATTACCATGTCTCTTGATTCAGCATAACGTACCGTTACATCTTTGTTAGCTGTACTGATTGCACTGTTTGAGTCCTCGCTTAGTTATGTCTTCTGCATGCAGTCTCCAGCAAGCAGAATTGCTTTGTTAGTTTGTGTTTATCGCGAAGTAACGACGACCCGTATTGACGTGCCATCCTGCTCGTTCCTTTTAACATAAGTTCTCTGTCTGTCGTTCGTTCGAACTATCTACTCTATATAAACATAGAACTGTCATTCTATGTCTTTTTCATCATAACTGTTGCACATTCAGCTGAAATGAAATCAGATATTCTTTCATCTTTTCACTTTCATTCTAATTTTCATCCGCATTAAACGAATAACTTGAAATCGATACAAGCTTCGCTTTATTGAATTATCATGACTGTGATTGAACAGCAATCTTACAATTTGTTTAATATCTTCAGTTTCTTAGAAAACTGGACCAGTAATAGTAATAGTAATAATTCAATAAATTACGTCTTGTTAAAATTATAAACAACTTGAAAGGATTTCTTAAAACAAAAAAAACAAAAAAAAAAAAAGAAAACAAATACTTTAAATGAAATTTGAGATATAAACAATATTTAATATTACAGGATTGCATTTTAAAAAAATGTATTGAAATATTTAACTTTATGAGATAATAAATCACCGTACTTAAAACCATATTGAAATAATTTGAGGTAGAATATGGGGCACGCAGGACAATGCGTTTGATAATGACTAAGCTTTTTAATACAGTGCATGTGCTGCTCTAATACCATGTACACGAAGTTCATTTTAAGTTAGTAAATCGTAAACAAATTTTCTTAATTTACATTCGGTACATTGACATAACGTGTAAGGAATGATAAATATATAAAGTTCTTCATAGAATCTAAATTTGTTTTATTGTTTAAAACGCTGATTTATGATATATTGTAAATCAATAAATTGCTTCAGATACTTATTTGATATCATAAAGAGATAGAGAATTCTAGCAATGTTTAAGAAACTATTTTAATCCAGATACATTACACGTCAATATGCTTTGGTAAAGAAATTTGAAGATTATAATTTAGGACACGATATTTTGTTTCTTGATTGATGAAATATTGTTTAATCAAACAGTATATTAAAAAGATAACAACTGGTTTAGTTCATATAAAACAAACTTGGTCAGAAGATTTGTAAAAGCCTACCACTAGTCTGGAAATTATCAGTGTGGTGTACTATAATAATAGGTTGTACGCGTAATTGAAAATCTTACTTTGTTTTTCATATTTTTTTTTATATTCTTTGCATATTAGAGCCGGATTCGTTGTTTGAATTTCACAATACTTTTGTCATGCTAATTATTTACAGAAATTAAAACAATAATGCTTAGTGTATGAGATCTGTTATCTTGAATTTTATATCTTTTAACATCCCTTAACATCGGATTATTAATTAGTTACTGTAAACGCACTTGTATTTGGATTTTCATTATTTTTCGATATCCATGATGATAGACAAATCCTAGCGAGTTCAATATTTTTTATTAGGATTTAAGGCTAATTTAAGGTCACTCATGTAATACATTGATAAGTTACAAGATTTTAATGAATAAATTAGGCTGTCCGATCAGTGTGTGATTGAAAAGATATTGCTGTTTTTTTAGCCCTTCGTTATAGTAGAGGGTTCTAACATATAAGATCTTCAACATAGATGCAAAAAATATTAGTACGTGAATCAAAAATAAAGTTTTGCAAAAAAAAATGTAGTAATAAGTAGTCAAAGGGCTATGTTTCTATTTATTTTGTAATTTATCTTTTCAGTTATAAAGTGTCATTTTGAGTAAAAATTAAAAATATTCATCATTAACATTAAATTTATTGTGAAAAGTAACTTTTTAAATCTGATCCATGTAATTAATTTACATATGTCTTAATTTATTGTAATTTAATAATTTTAAATTTATATATTCCTACGAAACAGTTGTTTCATGCATCAAAAAAAGCGATAACGCAAAAAGTTTTTGTTGTATAGGTTTGTCGATGATCAGTTTTTGAATTCATATTGTAGTTCTGCAATCAATTTAACATTTAAATGACAGAATTTTATTATGAAATTACTTTATATCCTTTTATAACGATTTTTAAAAAACTGACAAATTTGTTGAAAAGTGAAGTTTTGCACGTATTATTAAAGGATATAAACTGTAATAACTGCAAAGTAAAACAAGTTAAGAATAAACTATTCGTAAAAAAAAAAGAACAAAAAACATTTTAATATTTACATAGCTTTTGATACGTTTTACTCTGTTGAAGTTTCAAATATTTAAAAACGATTGAATTGAAACTAGTTTGTAATATTGAAAAAGTATAAATTTAAATATCAAACAATTGTTTACAAAAACATCAATAATAATAAAAAATTGTGTTTTGAAAAAGACATTTATAAATTTAAGTACACTGCAATATTGTTATATTTATTAACATACAACTTTATATATATTTATATATTATTCGTAAAATAAATATCTCACATTATCAGATTTTCAATATGGGCTTTTTGTATAATATAATAATAAATGTAATATTTTAAGTTTAATGGTGTTATTTAATTCAGATAAGAACTTGTCAAAAGACTCCCTGTGTAACATAGCAACAAACATCAGTTTTTAGATATCAAATTATTTGAAAGTTGAATCAAATATTGTATGTTTAAATTCATGAAAAATCAATGTACATATATTTCTATCTATTTTTGAATAAATACAATTTTTGAACATTTCAGATTTTTATCTATTTTCGTGAACAATTACTATTATTTTTATAATTTTAAATTTATTGCATTTTCTTCGAATGTTTCACTTAGATATAGTCAAATTTATGCAAAAATTTCAAACAAAAAATAAAACAAAATAAAGTATAAATTAACATAAATTAATTTTACTTTTATATAAAATATAATATGATTCTTACTTATTTGATATAAAAATTTAGAGGACAATATTTCACGAAAATGTTGTTATTTATAGTAACAGAGTCATAATTAATTAATTGTTTACTTACAAATATAGGGAAAATTCTTTTTGTTATTTAATTTTTAAAATTCAGCTCAGTTTTGTGTACTGTTAAAAATTGATACATTTCAATAAAAACAAACTATAAACAATGCATCATCTTAATATAGCGTGTTTGTCGTAGATTTTTTACATTTGTTACATATTTTTTTTAAAAACGCATTAAGTGAAATTACAAAAATGCTTATGTTAAACTTATGAATCAATTATTATAAAAGAGAAAAAGAAATTATTCAATAATAATAATTGTTGCGCTAAAAATAATTTGTTAACAGATTATTTATATACATGTATACAATAGATTCTTAAATGAAATAGATATCGTCTGAAATAAGTAATACATCGCAGCTGTTCTTGTCCATCGTAAGGATTATTGGAATCAATTACTGAGTTATTTGAAGAATTCTATGCATGTAGAATTTTATCAGGTGACATCATCTTACTTGAGCAATTAGAGTCATCCAATTGGAAATTAATTTGAATGTTAAAACTTAGACCTTTGGCGATATACTTCTTCACTGTCAACTCAGGCAATAATTTTTCTAAAGTCGAAATCAATCTTTCATCTGAACAACCTTAGTCTTTGCACTATGAAATTATCATGCATACCATGTTAGTACTTAAGTTTCCGAGTTCGCCCATTTTATTGTGAGGTGCCACGTCGACTCTTCATTTTCTCTGACCGTAATTAAAATTAGCATTGATCCAACTAAACAGGTACTAGTTGGTAGTGATTTATTCTGCATTGACTTATACCGTCATTTAAAGAACTGATGGCAGAGCGAAGTATGTGATTCTGAGATGCACTGCTGCATTTTGACTTCGGCGATCAATGATATTACACCTTTGAATCGAAAAGACGTTACCGTGCAACCAAAGCATGTTTGTAAGGCGTATTTTACACGGCCTAATCCCATTATTGTCGGATTGCGATCGACGTGCCTGGCATCACGGGTTCTGCTCTGCCAATCGATCACCGGTACCATTCCCTAATGTAGC
>JABFOX010001704.1:0-12515 GCA_022817665.1 Axea sp. ZL-2020
CATCTGAATTCAGTTTTAAAGTCACTTCACTTTACTGCTCGTGTCTCAGTAATCTAACTCAGGAATCTTTTTTTAGACGAATTGATTGATTTGAATCAGTTCAAATCAACTTGAAAATATAATATAATATAAGGCTAAACCAATAACAGTTTGACACAGTGAGGTTGTTGTTTCATTTTCAATGTTAACTCTGCATTATACAATGCTGATGTTACTAGACAAGTACCATATATAATATCATTTACTAAAAATGAAATTAACATATTCACATCAATCGATTCAATATTAATTTAAATAATAATTTTATTTTACATACACAGTACGACTTTAGCTTTTAAACAGAATTCACACATCAGTCATAGTGAAAGTCGTGGTCAAATGTATCAGCTGGAACTGTGGTAAAACATCTGTTATTCATATAGCCACAGAGTATCTATGCGCTTTGTTAAAGTTGCCAAAACTAAACTTAAAATAGGTTTTATGAAGTCAAAAGTTTTCTACAAATTTACTTTTCCACAAATTTGGTTTTCCACGTATTCTATTTTCTTAATAAATATATATAATTTATGAATAAAAAAATCACAAGAATTATTGATTATTTTATTTTAATAAGCGTTGGCTCATGTTTCGATTACCCCTCGTGATCATTTTCAAAGCATGGATTATGAAAAATAAATAATTCATACATGAGAAAGGAAAAGATCATTAAATCACAATGAAAAGTACTTTTGATATTTACGCAGAAATTTAATTGAGCGAAGTAGGGAAAAATTAATCTATTCAGTTATTACAACTAAAGTCTTAGTCTATGAAACAAAATCTTCAGTTTAACAAATAGTTCTCTTAACTAATGTTTCGTTAAAACAACAGTATATTAAACTGTAAAGTGGTGCTAACTCAAAATTTCAATTCTATTACTTTTTCTCAGTGCATGCTTATTATAGGTATTCAAATTTCATTATTTTGGCTTATCAAGTTGAATTTATCCTATGACTGTTAACATTTTTAATTTTTTTAAATAATAGAAATAGAAAATATATTAAATTAAATAAATGTTGAAAATACATCAAGTACATAAATATTTTTAATGCTATAAGTTCGACAATAAACATATTATTGTATTATAATAATTGGTTTCATTGTCACCATCATCATCAAATAAGATAAATTGTTATTAAATAAAGTTATTAATATTAAATTGAAGTGATTTAAATTACCCAAATTTATTATGCGAAATAATATTAAAATTATCAAACTGAATTTTTTGATTCATTGTATTTGCTGCGATATGACAATATTTACCATATCGAATTTTACGATTTAATCAGTTTTATTTCTAAAAAATATAAAACATATATCAATATTTCACATATCGGAATGAATGTAAAAATAAGATAATAATAGGGTAACCTATATTACGAAGGTAATTGCAGTAATACCAGAGGATTATTCTCGTAGGTTATTACACTAAAAGAACAATAGATGCACTTTTTTTAAATTATAACACGACGTTAAATTTCTAAATCAGTTTGAAAACAATTGATAAATAGTACAAAATATTGTCATATTTGAAACATGCATTACTATTTTATATTAATATCGATTAAGGGAAATAACGTATTCATTTTAAAAACAAAGTTAACTTTAAAAGTAATTTGCATTTTAAAAGTTTAATTTAAATGAAAATTCATAAAATATAAATTTTGTCTGAAAATCAAAAATACAAAATGTTAAACTGTATGCGCTATCATTAATTCTCGCGGTAAAAATTCAAAATCCAGTCGTGCGAAAAACAAACAAAATTTTAGAAACATGACTTAGGCGTGTCATTTTCCTTCATTGTCAAAGGAAGGACGATGGATCCAAAACTTATCTAGGAGGAAAATATAGAGAGGGGATAAAAATAGAAAGTGAGATTTTTTTACAAATAAACGATTTTGTTATAAAAATGAAAACTTCCCATCACTGGCTCTGTAGAAAGTTCTATTTTCCCTCTTCTAAAAGAGAACATAATTTAAAAAGGGAAGTTTGCGAAAACCTACTTTTCCTTCATCATACACAATAACATTATTATTTCACAAAAGGAGAGTTTCCTTTCGTCCAAGATTTTCGTAATTTTAATTGTAATAATTCAAACGCTGTGATCAAAGATTTTGTACATTAATATTGCTTATAGAGAAGTTTTTATTAATATTACTGATATTATTTAGTGAGAACTTCCTTTTCTCTTTTTTCCTCATTTATCCTTATGCTTAAAATTTATTGTGTTGCTAAACGGGTCATCGCTACGAAAAAGTGAATTTAACTAGAGACTATTTCTGGTGTATGATTTTGTACGATTTTAAGTCATGATTAATGCCTAAACAATGTGTAGTTCGATCATAGAAATTCATGTACCGAAGAAATTCCATACAAGGTAACAATTTATAATTGATATAGCGAATTTAATAGAGATTAGTTTTTCTTAGTGATAATTTTCGTGAAAATGCTTCAGAACTGCTATTATTGAAGAAAATATTGCTGTTGTTCGAGTGATGTCTGAAGAAGATCAAGGGATATCTTATGAATTTATTTGGAAGACATTCGGCATTGCTATAAGTGAAGTCTAAAATATTAAGCATCACACTTAGATGTCAGAAAACTTTGCTGTCAATGAATTTTTTATAAATTGATTTTCTATCAAAAACAACAACGCACTGATTGGTGCAGAACAATTCTGGAAGAATTCTAAGACAGCATTTGAAAGTAGATTTATTGTTGGTTATGTATCTTGGATTTATTGTTGTGATTCTAAAAAGAAAAGTCAGTTAGTTCAATGGATTTTTCGAAGAGAACCTAGGCGTACAAAAGTCTAAAGGAATTCACAATGCTGGTAAGAAAGATAGTTATTAGTTTTTTTATAAAACGGGCCATAATGATGCCACAGCATTAGAAGATAGATGTACCGTTATTGTCGATTGGTACATAAATGTTTGTTTATCGAACATTTTGGATAAATTTCGTGGAAAACGACCAAAAGGAAAAATAATTTTAGATCATAATGTATTGTCGTATACAGTAAAAGTACCAATTCAGGATATGGACCATTCAGCACCATAGGCATTCCATCATACAATTCTGACCTAGCAACTTCTGAATTCTCTATGTTTCCAAAAATCAAAGATAAGATTCGTGAAATTACTTTTTTGTTATCAGATGAAGCAATGGAGCATTATAAAAACTTGATTTCTGATGTGCTTCAAGAAGACTGATATCATTGCTTTGAGAAAGGGTTTCGGTGAATGGAAAAAAGAATATTTTAAAAAAGAATAAAATCACTAATTTTGTATTAAAACTAATCCTTGTTTATTTTCTAAAAATATTGTCACTCTAAAGGATTATATTTATTTGACTGATATGCAGACTTAGATTGTGTAAACAAAATTTGGTGTTGTTTGGTTATAACAGCTTAGGTGGCTACCTAACTAAACACAGAAGCATAAAATAACGTTTAATTGGTATAAAAGAATTCATAGAGAACATGAATGAATACTTAATATGATATAAAACTCGTTTGTGGTTCAAAAAATGTTAATATAATGATCATTAAATGAATATTTAACACATATAGTATTACATTATATAATATTACATAATATATAACATAATATTAATTTATACACTCATAAAACACTTTTATTGGAAAATCACTGAAAACAATTTTATAATAGGAATATAAACAATTAACGATTTATGATTAATTATACAAAATGCAAATTCTAACAAACATATTTTAAGCATATTTTTTAGCAATAATAATGTGAAAGACATAAAAAAAATTAATAACATTTACAATTTTTAAAATAATTTTTATTACATTTTTGGATTTTAGCTTAGACGTTGATACTATTCTACTCCAATATCATTGTTATAAATTATTAAAAAATTTTTTGTAAAAGTTTACTTAAAGTATATTCAGAACATTAATGAAATGTCTTTAAAACTTTTAATGTATTAAAATTTAATAGCATATCTTTTAAAAAATCAGTATTTAAAATACACGTTTTACAACCATTTTATATTTGATCTAATGTTTGTTTATAGAAATGATGTTTTATAGGTGTTCAATATACATTTATTAGATCCTTCATCGATGTTTCAATGTGTTAAAATCTTTGAAAATTTTTGCAGAAAGAGTTCTTTAAAAAGTCTCAAAATATCCAAAGGAAACTTTATATGCATAATAAGAAAATTATATTCATAGTTTATTATTTATTTAATTTTACATATATAATTATGTACATGATCACACATAATAATAACAACAGATATTAAAAAATGAAGTCATCCATAAGTTACATTTGCGTCAAATATGTGTTATATAAATTATATATGGATTATATAAATCATACAAGTCATGCATAGCAATAAAGGATTGTATTTTTCTTATCTGTGGGTCATCATTCTGCCGTCTTTAGATATAAGTAACCATGGAATAATAACATTTTATTTTGATTTTCTGAAATCAAGAAAATGATTACGAGAAAACACTCTTTGACATTACATATTAAATTAACTTATAAATATTATGTCAAAATTGAAAGTTGTTAAAACAGTATTTATTTACACCACAAGAAATTGTTAATATGAATCTTTCATATGATTTTAACATTATGTAATAGCATTATTGAAAATGTTAATATATTATTTAAATATATACATTTTTTTATTTATTAAAATTTTAAATCAAAATATGCTACACAAATTAATAAATTTGTTATTATTATTCAACAAATTACGCTTTATGTAAAATATTTTTACATTTCACAAATTAAATTTAATTTCTTTTATTTATGTCAGATCACACTGATAGAATCAGCATTGAAACATTAAATATACAACTATAAGATAGATATTATAAATTAATGTTTAGTTTACTTAGTATTTTACATCGCAGGTGTTATCAATTATTGTATAGAGTGTATTGTATAGAGTAGTTTAATGGTAGGAACACTTTACCGACATTTTGGAAACTCGAGTTCTATTCCTGATTCATCGTAAGAAAACTATGAAATAAACTCTTAAAAAGAGCATTACTTAAATTAAAAGTAAACATTTGTAAATTCTTATTTTTACATCATAAATGTAATAAATTTTAAAATTCCGTTTAATTAATATTATTAATAATTTCAATCGCCACTGAACTAAATTCTGAAAATTTTATTTTAATTGAAAGCACTTTAAATATTTGAATTTTGGTTATTTAAAATTTTTAATCCATTTTATAATAACATTTTTTTTTAAATCATAAGAAATGGTGTTGTCGAATATAGACATCAAGAATAATTCAATTCATCATCAAAATATATTATAATGTTAAATGTATAAATACTTTAGTCTAAAAAATAAAAGATTTTTTTTACATTTTTATCTGGAAAAATTGTGTTGCGTGAAAAAGTACCAATTATGCTTTTAAAATGTCTACAAGCTACTCGATTATAAATCATATCGCAATTTACTTGTTATAAATTACATATACTCCATATAAAAATTAAAAAATATTTCTTCATTCTACATTTAATAATTACTTATTTTGATCCCTAACAAACAAATAATGTATTACAAACAATGTTTACGACTGTAATTTTATTTTTCATTATCATTTTATATTTCTCCAATTCCATAACAGTGTTATCATTTTTAACTGTAAAAATATGCGATATCTCGATTTATTGTAATCCTCAAAATTTCTGGTAGGACCTAATGTGACCGAGAAGTCCGCGTTCTTCTAACCCGAGCATCTCACTTACCATCTCAATAACCTGAATGACTGAACGATCAGCTTTCTCGAAATCCCTCGAGATAACCCGTGTATTGTAATTACAATGAGGCAGTATATGCGTGGGATCAGCAGGCCAGAGGTCATCCTTCGACTGAAGTCTTATTCCGATGCTCTATGATGGTCCCGCCTTATTTTTCTTTTTTTTTTTTACGAACTTTCTTTACGTAACGGTTATAACAATCATTTTTATAACATTGTTTTGCTAAAAAAACCTTTTCTCTCAAACATGATTAATGAACGCGAGCGTTCGGTCAGTCGAGACGAGGCGTGCGATTTATTTTAACTTCACCACCGTCGAAAACTCGGCGTTTCTTCGAGTTCGCAGTGACATCTACATTGAAAAACGTAAATAAGACGTTCGCAATAATTTGCACCGTTGTACTGCACAAGAGCAAAACGAGCCCGAGAGGCTCACGTAATTATTTCGTTGCCGACGAGTGCTAACGTCTTTTCCACAATAACCGATAATGATTTATGCATTTCCGATGAACAACACAGCCTTCGAAACAGGTGAGGCTCGCATACAAGCGCGCGCAAACTTACGTGCCTTATGCGTTGCCCACGTTGTTCGGATTGCATTCTACGAAACGGTATAATTATCACAAGTATTAATAATTGAATCACGAATGATTAACAGGTGGTGCACGCATCGTGATTCGACTGCTTTTAGTGGGTATGGAAGACAACGACGCACGACCACACACAGGGCACCGGCGTAATCGCGAAACTTGGGTACCCAAGAAATATTATCCCCTACGGGTGGTTCATTTCGAATCCCATCATTCAAACTGTATCACTGCCGTGTTTATGCCGTGACAGATAATGACGTGTAAAAATTGCTCCGCGGATGTCATTACTGAATAAACTAATGATCAATTTTAAATTGAAATCCGTGGATTGACATAGTCAATTAATTAGGTATATTTCATTAGGGATGAACGTGATTGAATTGCATTTTTAACGGCACGTTTAATGGTCATGCAACTTTCTTCGCGTTTTGCCTTGAAAAATTGGAAATTAATCAAATTATTCATTCTTTGCCGGTTCAGGAAATTAAGTTTGTAAGAACAGAGGGCATTCTTACAGATTCGGCATTCACAAGTATTGCAGACTTTAATGGCATTTCAGTGATGTCGAATCAATATCGATTCGAGCTGATATCAATTATTATATTTCGTGTAATTTTTTAAAATATTTCTAGTAAAAACATTTATAGTAAAAACAAATTGTACTAATTTTGGTTCTCTTTTGGATATATTTCATTTTATTCGCAACTGAAGTATTCCACTCCTGTTTAAGTTTTATGCTTTGTAACATTTATTTAATTTAATGAATAAATATTTTGTATATACATTAAGATAAATTAATACAAAGGCATTGGTGTCTTTTTTGAATACAATTTCTAACAGTAATAAAAGTACACAAAGTTTTACATAAATTATTTAGCAATGTAAATGGTGAAATGTTTACTAATTTATAAGATTCTTTAAAAAATACTGGTTTCAAAGTTGCCACTTATTTCGTTCATAATTAAATATGCTGACTCACATAATCATTTCTTTATAAGTGTTATTTCATTATATTCTCGTACTTTTTTCATAATTTGAATTTATTAATTAAAATAAATAAATTCATAATATAATTATTAATAAATATTAATAATGTAATAGTTATACTGCTATTTCGTAAATAAAAGCTTTTTTGAATAAACGAAAGTATTTTTTTTTACTTTTTTTATTACTGTGCGTACCTTTTCAATAGTTTTACAACCCAATCCAATTAATAAAACTAATAAAATAAAAAAGTATTGAATTGTTTAAATTAATTAAATTTAAAATAGTAGTTTTATGGTGGTGAATAGCCCCATATTTATTATAACAAATATGTTTGTATTAATAGAAAATAATTAGTATAATTGATTATGAGTGTATTATTTATATTAATACAAAAATGATTAGATAATGTATGATTTTTATTTCAGTTGTAATGGGCTTGACTTTTTTTAATCAATTTTTTTTATAAAGAATTGTTGTATTTTAATACGAAATGGCGAATTAATTTAATTTTATTTTAATATATTCGTAGTTAACACTTTTGCAGCGTGATAGGTATGAAATATTATTTGAATTTCAGAGGATGTCGCGTGCTAAACGAAGAAGAATAAAGCACCACTGTTATATTAAAATATTGTAAAATTATTAAAATGAATTTTTAACTCAGATAATACTTTGGGAAAAAGAGTCAAATGGATGTATAGTCAATCCAATTTTTATTTGTCTATTAATTTCAATAACCAATATTTTTCAAAATCTAGCCGCACTCACAGATTATGAGGAAATAAAATAAATATTATTTTTAAATAACGTACTATTTTATAATAATGCAGCATTTTGAAGATATAACTTAATTTATATTTAAGTAGAAATTTATTGCACTGAATATTTCATTGGTTCATTTTGAAAATAATAAAAATCCCTCTTAAGTAGGTAATTTTTTAATATTTTTTAATAATATTTAGGAACCTATTTACAATTGTGTGCTTTTTTAAGGGAGAAAGGTCTCTTGAACCAAATTAAACGATATTGTATTTATAATTTTTACTGTTCTTCTACTCATTTGTTATTTTAATATCACTCTTGCATATAATTTGTAATTAAATTTCAAAATAAGTTCATTTTTCTGCTAAATTCATTTTTAAAAATTTAACATAATAACCTGAAACACCGAAAACAATGGCAATTTTAAATTGCATGGGACACGGTGTATAATCATCAGACTTAAAAAAAGATTCAAAAGACATTAATTTCATCTTTCTTTATTTGTAATGCTTTTACGCAATTTTTGTCCCAGTGCGTTGTAACTATTAATTAATTACACTCCAAATAAAATTAGTTAACTGAACCAGATCAAAATTGTTTTATCATATTTCACAATTTCACAATTTATTAACATTTATCCTCGCCATAAAATTAACTACGCACTATCTACATTGATTTAACAATCTCAAAATAGTTTCATTAACCATTAACGAATGATTTATATCAGTAAGGAGATCCATTAACGAAATACTTTCGCTTTCATTTTACCATGTTTCTTTAATTAAACAAACATTTTGCAGTTCATCTTTACCAACACTTACAGGCACAGTGAAGGAAACCGTTGCGCAAACTCAAAATTTATCTCTTAATTTACGAATGCGTAATTCCACGCTTAACAATCGCTAATAAATTTTGCTCATAAATAAAAACATGAACAAAATTTAATGACCCTTCCAATACTCAGAATCGAAAAGTTATTTCATGTTATAACTGTTTCCTCATTTCAAATTATAAGCATAAAATAATGAATCGTGCACAATTTGTCCGTATGCTTTGTTTATAGCAAGCGGGAATTTTGAGATGAAAGTTCTTCGTTTCACCCGTTATAAGACCTGTTACCGCAACGGGTGTGATTTACGCGTCCCCTGATTTACACTGATTACGGGGCCCGCAACGTCGCAAAGCAAACATGGCCCTTCTTTGAAAGGCTGCACAGCACCCACTCACCGAAGGTACCATCAATTTTCATACTGATTGATTTTACTCGGGTATTAAATTAATCTCCTCGCCATAGCGGGGTTCAAAGGAGAGTTACCTGTAAAAAAACGCAACCTGCTTTTTATTTATACATTTATTTTACTATTACCTCAGTACCCCGTACACTTTTCACCGGCTTTACCTTGTTTGGTTGATTTTTATCGTATGTGACGAGTCAATTTTTTTCACTTTGATCAGTTCTTTCTGCAACCTATCAATTCTTTCTTGGACGGAACTCTGAAAAAGGAACACTTGCCTTGAATTTGAAAATCACAAATTGCGTTCGATTTCAAATAATTTTGGATTGTATTAACATTTCATTTAAAGAAATATGATCGATTCCAATTGGATAAGTAACTGAATACGCACCGGTGGGTACATCAAGTAATTACGAATGGTATTTGGATTATTTATGTCCCACTTACTTAATTTAACATATGTTTATTTATTAAAGTCTTGTAGCGAGTTACGCGAAAGTCGAGAAAATTCAGACTCTCAATTAACGACATTCCAATTCGCCCCTTTAAATAAAATTTGAATAAAAGTTAAAAGGAAATAAAGCGTGGCCTTCTATTCATCAAATTTCTGCACTGTCTTGTACACATTTTTGCTCTTATTTTATCAAGGCAAGTTTTCTCATACTGAGAAAAATAAACAGCGGTAACTTTTAGTTGAAAAAATTGGTAATTTGTTTATGTCAATTTAGTTTAATTATTATTTATTCTAAAAATCAATAAAGCTAAACAAGGTTTCTGCAAGACTACAATTACAATATCGTTTTATCACGGGTTTAAAAAGCGAATAACTTTGTGAAAGTTCACTAAACAAAGCGGTTGAAAAATTTAATACAATTTTTTAATGCCTTATTTCTCTCTTTCATTAAACTACATTAATTTAATTTAACCTCAGTCAGTGAATAAAATAGTCAACGGAGGATAAGGGTTTGAATCCCAGTTTGAATAACAACTTGAAACTTTCTGATAAAATTCTTCGAGTAAAATTGTCAAGAGAACACAACTTTATTTTATGAACTTATTTGATATACTTTTTCCCTGTTAAAATAGTTGCTGAATTCAATTTGTACACTTTTTCTATCATAAAAAGTAAAACTAAAGGAGAAAAGAGGACAAAACAATCACTTATACAGATGCATTTATTGGCTTAAATTCAAGAAAGAAAAAAAAGATTAATCATTAATACCAATCGTTCAGTAAGTATGACACATTCAATTTAGACCCTTGAAATTTCGTTAACACTTCAGTCACTCATTACTAAATTTTGCCGCGAAATTAAAACGAATGTATTTCTTTCGAAACTCGAAATTAGCATAAATCCTGTCCGAACTTTAATTTTTGCATTAAACTTTCGTATCGGTTTAAATGAAAACTAAAAAAGTGTTCAACGATAACAGGTTGACGCGTGAATTGGATACTGTCAGAAGTGATTATTGATCAAAGTTGGAAATACCTCGGTAGAAATTGCATGCGGGTCCTTGTCCACGGGTCCACGTAAGTATCAGTAAATAATCGCGTCGGACGTTGCATTACCGTCCGCAATTTATGATTCGGTTGTCCATTCATATTCGCCGGAGGCCTCTTTCGAGTCAAAGATGGCTAGGTCCAAAAGGAACACGGTGAAAGGAAAATGAAAAAGGAAGCACGAGAAATAAAGAAGAGAGAGGTCGGAGAAAAAAGTAAATGATGAAAGACAACGATGCGAAGACGGGGAGAGGTACGCAGACGCTTTTAAACGCCTCGCGAACCAATTTGCCACGGCGTGTCCGCGAGGTGATAAATATTAGGTAATTCGTCCGACGAACGTGTACGACCGGTTGCAAAAATGCGGCCAATAAAAACGGCCGATTGTAACAAGCTCGTCGGCGAATCAAAAAATGCTTCGTCGTTTGTTTCAGCTTCAATTTGGAAGACCCCGGCTTCGGAACCGATTGACAAACGACAAAAACACTGGTTCCATCAATCATGCAAGAACTTGCGGGTTAAAATCGTTTTGATTAAATGGCCGATCTTAATTGCGGTGTGCCGAAATGTCATCGCGACTTGAAGCGTCTTTAATTCTGGTGCTTGGATTGATAGACGATGTTAATTTTAATTGAAAATGAATCGGGTGGCATTCACGAACTTACTTTTTCCTGCTTGAGAATGCGTGTAAAAAATGTGGTATCGAACGGAGCACTTTGCAAATAATTATTCTTAGTTTAAAAATAAGATAAATAAATATTCAGCAAAACTGAAGAAAGTGTTTATTTTCAATCGAAAATATGAATAAAACATTGACTAATGATAATTGTTTGCATAAAGAAGTTTGAGGTAATTGGTATTTTGTTTAGAAATAACGATTTGAGGTTTGTTTTAAAACAAAAATTTAAGATTCTGGGTGATTCGTTTGCATGAAAAGGTTCCAGATCTATAATGCTTCCTTGACAACGAACATTTTAAAGGTTGGGTGATTTGTTTATGCAGAAATAATTAAGAAAAAATTTTAAAAAATTGTTCATGTTCTCGATCCAAGACAAAATTTCTCTCCAGTGGGATTACTTTATGCCAAAGATGCAAAGATTTTTAAGTTGCGAACAAACTTGCAATTAAGGTACTAAATATAAAGATGATGTGGAATAATGTAACCCTTCCGAATCCCCCGCGAAGTAAAGCAATAATTAGTTGCGCGGAAGTAATAAAATTAATCTCCGGTGTGTTTCCGCTGGAATCTGGGCAGGTTGATGTTGCCCTTTTATAAATCAAATACAGTTTGACTCTGATAATAATTGCGCGAGGGACGAGTAAGCGCGTGATTTATGCCCAAAGTTCATCTTTTATAGTCGCGAAGTAATTCTTATTTTATTATTTATAAAACAAGATTTGTATCTTCTTCTTATTCAGGACCTTTTGGTGCGGTCGTTAAAACGTGTTTTATTAAAGTACTAAATAATTAATTATTACCCAACTTAGATCATTTATGAATTTAACGTTTTACATTTCTGCTTTCTATTTAAATTATTTCGTTTTTCCTTTATTGATCAAGTTTACTTCCACAATAAAATAATATTAATTTTGTAGTCGAGTGTGTTTTATTTGCAGTTTCCAACTCGTTATTTTATTACT
>JABFOX010001705.1:0-12515 GCA_022817665.1 Axea sp. ZL-2020
ACTTTAACTGCATCGTTCATATCATTTGTTAGTTTTAATAGTTTCACATATTACATTGGTATATTTTACTACTTGGACAAATTACATTTTATGAATTATTTTTCCAGAAAGTGCTAACTTAACACAAAAGAATAATTATTGTTGAGTAAAAATTATTAACCAATAAGTTTTCTCTTTAAATAATAAACTTTTAATTAAATAAATACGTACTTATTTATTTAATGCATTTTTTACATTATTCACTCGAAAGACTAATTATGAAGTTTCAACTATTCAATTTAATATATATTAAAACAAGTCTTTTGTTTATATCAGAACAGAAAGTTAAATGCATTAAACAATTGAGTCCCCTTATACGTACAAATAATTCAAGAGATTTTCAATTTAAAAAACACCAATTTTCATATACATTTTTTATTGAATTTTTTTACTAAGAAATGTTTTTTTTTATGCAGTGAAAATGATTTTTAAAAAACATTTTTTTAAATGACAAAAAAAATTTGATTCTAAATCAATTTTGGAGCACTGAAGAAAACTATTGCTTTTGTAAAATGAGAGGGAAAAAATAATACACTCAAAAAGAACAAATAAAATTCATTAAAAAAAAGATTGATATGGAATGATGGAATAAAATTTATATAAGAAATTGTTAAACGTAGTATGAGAATCTTACACAAACTGTGGATAAAATATAAAGAAATAACTAGAAATTTTGTTTTTTGATATTTTTTAAATTTAAACGGTTTTGGACAGCAGAATTTTTAATGCAAAGCATTTCTCGTTTAATACGTTTTACTCAAATTACTGAAAAAATGTTCCACAAAATACACTAGTTTTGATATTTTTAAAAAATTTATTTACTACAATTATTTTTCAACAAAATTTTTTATCGCAAGAATATTTGAAATTACAAATTTCTAAAAAAATTTGTTTTAAAAATGTATTGTTAAGAAAATAAGTGTTGTTATTAAGAATTCATTGGAATTAATTATTAAGAGCATAAGAAGTGCCGAGTAATAAAAGAATGAAAAGCGATTGGAAATCGTGTAAAATATTACCTCGTTTGTAAGTTTATCAAATATAATAAAATAACCGTGTTCCCACTTAGTTAAACTGATGCACAGATTTATTTATAACTTGACTTTAAATAATAGATAACAATTGTTCAAAATTGTATTTTATGCACAATTTAATTGAGAAATATTAATTAAAATATAAGATACGTAATCAATGAAAATCACAAGTTATATATATTATATTTTTACTTCTAAAATATATTTGATTAGATATTTTTCAAGAACAAAATTTTTTTTATCACACCTGTTTAAATTTTTATAACTCATTAATAATTTAAGAATCGTAAATTAATTTTGTATCATGTCATAAAATTAAAAAAATATTTTATCAAATTTTATTATGCTAAGTTATTACTTCAAACGTTTCTTAATAATGAGAATTGATAAGATTTGTAATACTATTTCTTGATTTGTAGTTGAAATCAAGATTAAGGGTATGATAAAAAGTACTTTGATCGTCTGAAGGAAAACAAACCATTTAGTGATAATATTTGTTAGAACATAAATTTTCTAAAGAGATATAGGTTGAACCTAAGAAATTACAATAAAACATTGCTATGATGTTTGTGTCGTCTTAGAATTTTCGACCACAGACAATTACACATTGGTAATTGTACATGGGAACAACTGTTGCACAAACTATTGTAGTTAGCCTCTCAATGACTTGATTAGTTATTATATACTTCGTCTAAATCGTTGGAGGTTAATTTGTGTTAAAACTAATAGGAAACATTAATTTAATTTCATTAAAGCAATATCATATTTCTAATCGTATGTAATAAAAATCATCATGTATATACATTTCGTGTAATCGATTGTTAAATAAATTAAATAAAAATAAAACAAATTAATCTTTATGCTTTAAACGTATTTTATTTTGATTTTATATAAAATTATTCACTAAATTTGTTTTAAAATTATGTTTCAAAAGTCCATCTTTGTTTAATAATAAGAGTAAAATATATATTCGGTAAAGCACAAAGTCGAAGTATTAATGTTATCTAAAATAATTCACTCATTTGCTTTAAAAAAGAATTATAAATTTAAATTATTTAAGTCATATATTTTGAAATATAAAACCATAGATTTTAAAGATAAAGTATAAGTAATAAATTATAAGTCATAGATTATAATTGATAAAGTATAAGTAAAATTATTCGAATTAAATTTGCAGTTTCATAATTTTAATTAAAGTT
This sequence comes from Axea sp. ZL-2020, assembly GCA_022817665.1. NCBI lineage: Eukaryota > Metazoa > Arthropoda > Insecta > Hymenoptera > Scelionidae > Axea > Axea sp. ZL-2020. The sequence continues at coordinate 2,273 of JABFOX010001705.1, forward strand.
GAAATAGATTTAGAGCAATGTAAAATTAATTCAATAAATATTCATACGAAGGAACATTTTAACAACAGACTTTGTTATAGATGGTATGTGTGATGAATGTTGTAAAATGTGTTATTGAATTCGTAACAATAAAAATGTTCTGATGTGCTACCCTGTAATATTGTCATGGTTGTTAAATATTACGTAGATATTATTTTAGCTTTATAAATTGTAATCCTTAAAAATGACGTATAATTGAAAGTTTATGTTTTATAAATTGTAAAAATAAAACTGAAATCTTTATTAGAATAAAAAGTAAAAGTCGTTTTATGAAAATTAATGTCGAGAGTGTATTTCCTTGCATGCATTATATTAATGAATATATGTATAATATATGAGAACATCAGAAGTCTAAGTGGGAATATTTCATTAGTTTACATAATGATGATAAACTTTAACTTAATATTTTCTTTTCAACTGAATAACTTTTGAATGAATATTTAAACATATTTCTACCTAACTATCTTCCGACAAAATTACAAAATTTAGCACTGTATATTATAATTAATCGTTAACAATACTTGTCTTTAATCAGTTTTAATTTTGTTAAAACATTACTAATAAATTCAAATGTGACAGATAAAGTTCAGTATAAAATTATTACATTTACGATTCTCATTTATTATTTTAATTGTGGCTAAAGTAAAATTTAAGTGCGCTAAGTTAGGTTCTATTATGAAATTCATGTCTATTAAATTGATATGCACATATCTGCTTGACATATATCACGTCAGTTTAAAACAGTATAAATGCACATTGAGCATGGTAATATTGTGATGAATATGTATCCACTGGAAAATGTAAGAAGTTTATCAAAAATTAAATGCTGATATTTTAAGTTCAAATTTGTTAATTTAATTTTACCTACAATATGAAAAAAGTTATAGATAGATTCGAAATATACACAGATGTAAAAATATTTTGAACTGAATAAATCCAACAAAAAATTAAATACTTAAAATAAAAACAAACCATTAATTTAACGTTTTAGAAATTCGATTTATTAACATGAAACTCGAACTGAATTTTGGGTTATTAAAATTTTGTATATATTATTAACATTTTAGTGTAGCAATATATCTTTGATACGATGCCCAGGAGTTACAAAATTCTTCACACCTTTAATTGATTAACTTATTTATTTATTAACAATGTATTGTAATATACTTCATATTACATTGCAAAACGTTCTAAAACTGCCTGGGATAATTTTATTACTAAATGTATTTATGGAAAGTTGGAGAATATATCTTAATAATATAGTTGATAGAAATACGAAAGGATATAATTATGTGTAATTATAAATAAATCTTGTTGTATATGTATATGAATTTCATTTTGAAAAAAAATTTTTTTCAAAAATAATTATTATAGTAATAATTTATATTTATAAAAATTATTCATAATTTTTGTGGTAATTAAATATTTTAAAATCGAAGTGTTGAAATTGCTATGTTGTATTTTTTAAATAATTTAACACACAAAATAAATAATTAATGATACAAAATAATTATTAACTGTTATATTTTTAACACGTCTATAAATTTATTATACAAATCAATTATAAAATTCATTGATTAGAAATTTTACTATTTCTAAAACATGAAATTACATAACATGACAAGTTAACTTTACGACGTTTAGAACAAGATAAGAGTATATTGGCATGGAAAAAATTACTGTTTCGACCTTTAGGCAACTTCCACAGTAGTCACAGCTTGTGCCATATTGCAATGGTATGTGGCAATGAACTTGCCAGAGAAGCAACCAAAGCATGTTCACAGATTCTTCCACAGCTGCCAAATATAAAATTAAAGAATGCGAAATGCAGCATTTTCAAATTTTATTAGATTTATTCACTTATTAATGTAATTTTTTTCGAACATTTAACACAGTTACGAACAACATAATTAGTAAAAAGAATTAATTAATTATTAATCTTTATTATACATTCCCAGGCTTAATTTCGCCACTGTACTAAACGATCAAAAAATATTTCTAAAAGTCTGAAAACAGATTTTATATTTCTTCATGTTTATATGAGGGACTCTCTAAATGTTTACAGATTATTTTGTGTATCGTGCTTTTATGTATGAAATAACAATATGGTTAATAATTATTATCATTATTAATTTTTATGAATGTAGTTCATAATTTTTAATGTTTATATTGGAAACATTATTGAAAATTGAGATATTTTTTCAGATGGGATAGTCATTATCTAAAGCTTATTATATGTGCACGTATAAACATTTGAAATTAATTTTTCTTACGCAATCATAGCGTCGTATATTTCAAAAGATAACTGTGTATCATATCGACATGTGTGTCAAATTAATGTATCGATTAATGTATGTGAAAATTTCAAGTTAATATAATTATTCTTAACAGGTATTCGGTTTTTCGCAGTATCTCCTCTTAAGATCCGTGAACTTTCATATGCTCAGTGCAGAATTAATTTCAAGTTTTTTTTGCGATTTTCTTTTCTAATTCACAACTATTTTTTTCTATCGAATCTATTGTGTTTAAAGACTTTTAACCACTTTTTATTTATCAAAAAAATACGAAGAACACTAGGTTATATTTAATGACAATAAATATGTCCAGTTTGAAAAGGAAACATGAAGTAAATTGTTATTTTTAACATTGTATGCATTAAAAATAAATAAGATGAAGATTACAGTAAAGTTAAATAAAATTGTTTTTAAAAATACCTCTAAAAATATTTTTGTCAGAATGTAATTAAATTTATAATAGAGTTTGTAAGTGCCAAAGTCAAACTTCATTGTTAAAATGAAAAACCTAACTTCTTTAATATTACAATATAATACAATTTTTTCATTTTAACTGCATATACAGGATTATCGCCAAATATTTATAAATATGGGTAATTATTAATGTATCGTTTATTTGAAAATTTAATGAAAAGTAATGCCATTTTTAATTTATATTTATATTTATTTATAATTTATTATTTTATTTATATTTAATTTATATTTATATTAATTCCTTTGAAAAACTAAAATTTTTGCATATACATAAAAAATGAGATAGTTCAAAATTAAAGATTACTAAATGAAATGAATGTATCATTTTGTTAGAAATATATTCAGTAGTAAGTGACGTGAATTCTTGCATGTATCCAACTACATGAAGATTGATACTTACACGTAGCTCAATCCATCAGCTTTTTTCAATAGTATTTGTTCTTGAAATAAAATCACTTCATACGTGGGAATAATACAGATGTAGCACGAAAATAGTAATTAATAGCACGTCGAAAAACAAAAGTTGGCTAGCTTGTATTTTCAGATCAGTAGTTTTTTGCCACTGAAAGAAACAAGAGAATTACTTGTTTTAAAGAATTTCGAATAACTTGATTACCCACACATGGAATTATTAATGAAAAATAGTTGCATTTTGTTGCTAAGATTGATTAAATTTAGTTTCATTAATTTATTTCAACCTCTTTTTTCAGTATCTTGATAATTTTTGTTAAAGACATCCGTGTAATATCAATAGACTCATATAGAAGTAATATTAAATTCCATTCGCATAAGTTGCATATTTAAAAATTGCGATTAATGGTAATAATAATCGCAAAATTTAATATATCATAGTTTCAAATAATTTTGTATGCATTTTTAATATTATTAATAATACAATGTTTTACATTTAAAAACTATAACAGCAAAATGTTATATAAAATGATAATTGTTCATACATATTTTTTCTTATTATAGTAAATGAATGCATTCATATTAATGCATTGTTCTCAACGTTAATTTAAAATGAGGTTTCATTCGCAAATAGTTATTGTTGTTTCACATAAAAACTTCTCGCAAGTTTCTTGTACGTGTGAAGGTCTGTGAAATATCTTTCTTCCATATCTTAAAGAAGGCAAATTATGTTAGGGTGTATCATACAGAATACTGAAGATACACTAAATACGTTATTATATAACGGTAATATCCAAGATTACTTTACAAATACTATAAAAGTATACAAAAATATATACATTTTTAAGTATTTTATTCCGTTTAAGAAAGCATAAACTATCGCAATGTTTTTAATATATATACTAAAAATAATAATATATATTACATAATTTTTCATACGTATATAATATATTTTTAATAATTTATTTATTACATTACGTAAATTTAATAATTCCATTGAATATTATTACACGTTAGAACTAACAATAATTCGCAAAAAATATATGTGAAGTAATATATCGATATTGTGCTCGATCAGTTTATAGTATTACATGAAAAAAATTCATTAAAATTATTTTTGGTTACTATCTGAACATGACCTGAATAATGTACAAATAAAATTTCTGGTTTAGAACTATAAGTCAGATGATATTTAAGGGAATTTTAATTTTAATGTTTAAATGTGTATATAACCTAACAACGTTCGAATTGTATCTAAACAGTGTGTGTCATACGTTTTTTTATATATATTTTTATTCGTCTAATATAGGTATGTTATCGAAAATACATTCAGATAACTGGAATGTTCCTTTTATAAAACAATATTTTTTGCGGTATATTTGATTTTATTAAAATTTTATTGAAATTAAGGGAGAGTTAGAGATTCTGAATTATATCATATTCATGCATATTTTAATAATTAACTTCATTATTGAAATTATTGCAACTTTTCCATCCATAATAATTAATGACATTCATCCATCTAAAGATAAATAAATTTCATCAATAAATTCATAAATAAATTCATAATAAAAAATTCATTCATAAATAAATAATTTTCATCAAGTGTAATTTTTTCTCCTGTGAATCACACGAATTTAAATTCCAGATTATTTTTCAGAATAGAAAGATTTTTTTTTAATATAAATGTAAACATTTTTCCTTTCATACGTAATAAAATAAAATTAAGCAGTTTATAATTGTTTAACTGAAAGTAAATAACATTTCCAAAGTCATAAAAAAGTTAAAGAGAAATCGATTTTTTTCGTTTATAATTGTGGAAATATTTATTTATTGTAACGAAATTTTTTAGATTTTAAAATTCTATAAGTTAAATGTATATAAAATTTCTGAATTTAATAATGACTTTGTATTTGAATATATACGAACATTACTCATTTCTCAAAATTATCATTAACATATGTTTAATATACTACGAATATGTTAATTTATATGAAACACGATTTAAATAACGTACAATTTTTTAAATTACTTTTGTCTTATAAATTTTATAATTAATTGAACAAAATCAAAAAAAAAACTTATATACATAATAAATTAGAATAGAAATAATGAAATGGACTTTTTTACATGATTAATTATAAAAATTGTTTTAAATTAAAATGAAATTTCCCTTTACGTTGATTTACTTAATGTTTATAGTAAAATTTGTTTTTGATCTATTTATTATATACTGTATTCGTTTTTATTTTATTTTAGTTGCTTATGAATTGTTTCGTATAATGTTAGGATTTTGTTTATTTTTAATATTTCTAACAAATAAATATATAAATTAAAATAATAAACACTGTTGAGAAGATCATAATAAAAAAAAGCTCACAGTCCAGAGCAAATTTGTAATTAAGATCAATAAGGAATGATTTACGTTTCCATTTGGAAATTTAAATGTTGTGTTCTTTTTGGTGTATAATCCTTTTGTACTGTGATCGACTTAACGTTGTTACAGTTTTTAATGTGTGTGTTTTTTTTAAAGCTTTATTTATTTTGCTGATGTCTATTACATATTCTATCGTAATAGAGCAATTATTTTATGAATTAAAATTTTATTTTAAAATGACACGATTTTTATATAAGACTGTTAGATAAGTACCAATCAACAAAAGGTAATCTTATTATAAGACAATGTACAATAATAACATGTAAAAACATAAATCATAAGTTAAGAATTATCAATTAAATGTCTCATACTAGTTTCAGCATCTTAATTAATGATGCCATTAAATCTTAATAATTAAACTTAAAATATTTTTCAAAATTTTGTTTAATAAACTTATCAATTATGAAACGTTTATTATTATTGTATATAGATAAACTGTATCATAATATAAAACTTAATTTCCATGAAAAAATTCAGACTAAAGATTTTAATCATCATAATCATATTTTATGCGATTTTATATATATTTTTATATTTTATAGACATGTAACATTAATTTAATTAAAACCTAAGGATTTAGCAATTGAAAATAAGTTAGATAACAACAACATTTCTCAAGTTGTATTTATCATTTGACATGAAAATTGAGTAAAAAAACTGATTTAACTTTAATTCAAAATCATAACGACTTATAAGAGCAAGGGGTTTACAAAAAAGAAAAAAATATATAAATAAATAAAATTACATTGCTACAAGAATTAAATTAATGGCATATTTATTACGAACATATATAATACTCACCAAGTTATTATCTTTCTTAATATATCGTACACTTTTAATAGATTTAAACTCTACATATATTCTCATAACATATCACAAAGATTATTTACAAAACACTTCTTTTAAATATCTAAACCATTTGTTTTGGTTTTCAACACTTCAGTGGATCAACAAAATATTCAATTCACATTGATGACCAAAATCTTTCGTAAGACATGAATGTCAACTTATCTTGTTATACTTGGTACCCTTTAAAATTTTAAGTTTGCAATTAAACCAAGTGTAATAGTACAGTCAAATTACAATTTACATTACATTTATCAATTAATTACACTTATATTTATTATTTATTAAGTAATTTTACTTCGAATTTCTTTTAATAATTTTTGCACTACAATTCCCAGTCGTAATGTGGAATTTCTTGTAATAAATAATAAAAATGAATATTTAATAAATAAAATGAAAAATCTGAACCATATATACAATTAAAAGAAAATCAGAGTCATCTAGAAATATTAAATAAATTTTTCGCTTTGTTACATTTCGTGTGTAATAAAGTGTCAGAAATGTGAAATAGCAATCGATTGATCAAATGTTAAAGTATATAAAAAATCATGTTTAATTGTTAACGTCAGTAATACGCTGATTCATTAACATCAAATGTTTAAAATTAGTTAGAATATTACCTACTTTAGATTTTATATAAATATATATACGATTATCTATGAGAAAAATGGGAATAATTATAAAAATGGCAGTTAAATATATCTTTGATAATTTTTATACACAAAATAAGGATGATTTGATCATTGAAATAATAAGCATAAATTTTCGTACATATAAATTGTCTTTTGTGTATACACAAAATATCGCAGTGCTTTTGTTTATTAAAATTTTGTATGATTTCATTATTTTTAGAAAAGCTTAAATTTTAAGATTTTTCATGAATACGAATTGGAATCAAAAACCTTTCATTAAAAATGTTTAAGTTTACTGTGTATTTGCTACGTACAAATGTAATATTCAAATTTTAAGTTTACATTATATTCAGTATTATTAAAGAAAAAATTCTACATTTTTAAAACGTATTCAAAAAATAATTTTACGCTTAATTTTAAAAAACAAAAGTTTAAATTCGATGAAAACGTCAATCGTTATGACCTTTTAAATGTACGAAATATTGCAGTCAACTTACAGAATATTATATTTTTCTTTAGTGTTTAACTAGAATCATAACTGACATTTGGTCAGTCAATAGAATTTAGTTTAGATTTGTTTACATTAAATCACATTTATAAAATATTGATTCGCTTACAATTTTTACTGTAAAGTAATAATTTTTCATTTTAATTTAAAAATGATTAATAATGATCTATTATTGGATGTAAATGCGGCGAACACGCGCGCATGTACACACTTAAATACCTGTATGACATTGAAGTTTTGGATCGCAAAATGTGTATTACTTCGTGAATTATTAAATAAGAAACTTATAAACTTTTGTTTAAAACTAAAAGGTTTTAAAATAAAAATGACACAGACTTAATACATTAACAAGACGATATATATACATGTAAATATTCGACAAATTATTATTGCAAATATATGATTCACAATATAAATATTTAATTAATATAAGCACATGTGAAACACATATATTCAGTGCATGTTACGTTTTATATAAAATTTAAATCATAAAAAAACTTGAAAAAGTTTGCATCAAATAATATTTTGCTTTTTAAAAGGAATGAAAAACGAATATACTTTTTTGTATTAACGTTTACTCGTAAATCAATACATCAAATTTGTTCAAATAATTGTATCTTTAATTAAAATGTCATTGTTTAATTAAATATTTTTTGCTTTTTAAACTTGGATATTGTTTATAGAATGTGTTTTTATTTATTACTGTTATGGTGAAGCTATAATAATTTCATGTAACATATTTGAAATAATCAAAGAACACAGTACTTTTATACATGCTGATATGTCATTTTAAAACATTAAATGCTTTTTTAAGAATATCGTTTTCGAAAGATCTGTGCAATATCTGAATGATGATGTTGATTGTAAAATAAACCTTCACATATTTCTGGAAAAAATAAAATAGCATACTTATAGACACTTAGATTTTTTGTGATGAATAATTTTAAAATTTAGTTGTAGTTTTGATTGTGTCATGAAGGAATGGTCGTATTAAAAATTGTGTATACATAAATTTTGCAATAAACGATCCGAAAAGTAAGTTTCATCGTTCGGTGCGCAACTGTTTAGATACATGCCCCATCTTCTGGGTTTATTCTATCTAAGAGAAGATATTGAACTCCATCTGCTTCTAACTCCAATTGCTGAAACCATAAAGCTAAATTACAAATAAATTGATTAATAATAACAAGTTTTATCGTAAAAATGAACATTCTTTTTGTGAAATTATTGAATATAAATAATATTTAGAACAAATTAAATAGATTATTTCAATAAATAAATAATATTTATATATTTAACATGGAAATTTAATAATTTCTAATTCGTATTGATTCAAGTTTTAATTTCTGTTGAGTATTTTTAATAAAATTATTACGAAATATAGATACTTAATTAATTAGTATTAAAATTTTTTATTTTAATTCAGTTAATTTATTTAATTAGTTAATTATATTTATTAAAAGAATACTAAAGATTAATGCTACAAATAGTACGAAAGAAACAAAACTGATCATTTTATTGCGAACTCATATATCATTGGGGTAAAATTTTATGCTTAAGTGAATGCGATTGATTTTTATAAATTGATTTTAAGATATTTCACAACAAAATATATTGTACAAAACATTTGTTTAGTTATATAATATCTGAGTCTGTGTAATATATATCTGTCTATATAATATAAAGTCTGATAGATGCAAGATATAAATAATATATGGCCTCAGTAATATCAGTATGAAATAAGATTTAAGTTAATAAATATTTTTCTACATTTATTACGTCATTTTTAATTGCGTTTTATTTTTTTTTTTTTTGATTTGCGATAAACTATATAATATAAATTCAATATATCATTATGTATTCAGTGACATCTAATTTTTATTATACTTTTAATATTTTTAAAGTATTGAGTACGGTGGAATTTACAAATTTAAAAGTAAAAATGAGATACTTTAATAATATCTTTGCTTGCAATATATTAAATAATTAATTTTAATTTCATTTACATTTACACTCTTTTTTAACTCGATCTTTATTAATTAAAGTTTCGATTATTTATTCTTAGAAAATAATAATTTCATTGACGACTATTATTATCATAAACTAATTTTTTTATTTGGATATTTTTTGTCAACATTTCATTAGAGATTTTGCGCAGCCGTCATAAACGTTTGATTAAATAGAATTACATTTGAAATTTGCCTGTCGCAAATTTCACAAACAGCGCCGTGTATTTTGAATTCCACATAAGTTATGTCGCTAAACAGACAGCTTGCAGAGTTTCGTTTATAACTTCTACAGGTTAGCTGAAAATTTTGAACTTGCGTTAAAGACGTGAACAAGATGTTAAATAGATATCTTCGGTTTGATTTATAGGTGACCTAGGTTTACCATATTAAGTGACTTCTAATATTCACGCTTTTAAATAATTATATGAAATTGTAAGAATACGAAACAAACCAGAAATACCTGCAAATATTATTTGGTATGATCATGCAGGTTCAGTTTAATAACGTTTAATGTCTTAACTGTATTTTTTATTATTATAGTTATAATATTAATTTTGTGTATATTATAACGAATATAAGCAAGCATATGTTGT
>JABFOX010001706.1:0-12512 GCA_022817665.1 Axea sp. ZL-2020
CCAGTGCGTTTGGCAACATGGCATTGCGTGTTCTGCGTGTTTCTTGCGTTGCATGTCGCATTTTCCTGTCCGAATAGACACTTCCTAACGAAAATGTAAGACAATGTAATTTGTGTTCATAAAGACATCAACTTCGATACTACAAACTACACTTATTTAAAATTTAGTTGAAACTTGTTTCTGAAACGAGTTACATTTGCAACATTTTGTTGTTTTAATTTGTGATATTGCAATTTATTGCAACATTTTGTTGTTTTAATTTGTGATATTGCAATTTATTGCAACATTTTGTTGTTTTAATTTGTGATATTGCAATTTATTGCAACATTTTGTTGTTTTAATTTGTGATATTGCAATTTATTCTAATGTAAAAAAATGTAAGAAACATTATTAAATTAGTTAAAAAACACGCGTTCAAAAAGTTTTCCAATAAATAATTATTATTGTAAACAGCGTTACAATAAACTGTATTCTTGGGAATACTTATCGAATATGCTACAGTATTTATAGATATATAAATACGTGTAAAACAAGTTTCGAAAGCAAGATGTTACAAGTAAGACTAAGTAAACGCTATTAACAATATACATTCTGTAGACAGAGACACATTCTTTGAAGTAATTCACACGGACTAATATTTTGCAATGAAAATCGTTGATAAACTCTCCGAAATTTCAAAACAAATCTTAGTACATCGCGATATAAGATACAATTCATAACGTTTTTATAGTTAATACGAGAGTCAAATACAATCACTCTCACAGCAACTAAAGAGAACAACAAATCTCACAGTTAAACGCGGAAGCAGTTATAGTCATTTTGTGCATTTTGTAAAGTTTGCAATTATAGTGGTAGAAAAAGAAAAAGGTATATACTGTTAAAATTTCTATTATTTTATATCCTGTTAATTAAATTATTACACTTCCATTCAAAAGATTCTTTATTAATTGTTTGAAATTGTATAAAACATTTTCTCGAATATCATTAAAATAAAAACATAACTGTAAGATGAATAATTTGTTATAAAAAATCAAGAAGAAAATATTTATGCAATTCCATAACATTATAGTAATTCACGAAAGTAATTTGTTTCATAATTTTTTATAAAAAATGATATATCTCTACATTTTACTTCTTCTTTACCATGCCATTTCTTACATTAATTTTTATGAAATTTCAGACCATTAATATGTATTTTTGGTTGCATTTTTCATTTATTTTTATAACACAAATTTCTTCTACGAACGTCTACAGTTATTTAACCAAGGTATTGAGTAAATGTAATTTTTATTCAAAGTATAACAAAAATATACCTCTCATTTTCTTTTATTATTCTTTATTCACGTGTTTTAATGCTATGTATTGTAAATTATTTTATGATAAATTGACTGTATGGGAAATAACTGTATGTTGTGAGAAGTTTAATAAAGGTTTGATAAATATTAAATATTTGATTGCTAAAATGTAATAATTATTTATAATATCAGTGAAAAAAGAATTTTTCGTAAACAGGTAGACGCCTTTTTCGAGCATACATGCACACTTTCTAATATGTACACACATAATTAACCTAATGTCTAATTTAAAAAATATAAATTCATGAGTGTCTGATTTATAAATGAGTATTTGTCAATATGAATTAAAATTGTAAAAGTCCGAATTTTTAAATAACAATCTCAAGTGTCGACTTAGCAATTGTTTGAATATTTGGTCCCAGACAAGTTTCATGATAATGATCCAAAACAATTTACAACTATCATTAAATAATGTGAAATATATTTATTTAATTATTAACTGAGTTGCGTCGATATTCTAATCGGTAAACATTCAAATCAAAAAAATATTGAGAGTACTTTAGATTTCGAAGTTCTTACAACGATAAAGTTGTTCAACGATATTCACTTTAATTTTGCGTAAATTATAGTCAAAATGCTTGAAATTAATCATGCTACGATTATTTCTTTGTTTACGAGAGACCGATAATTTTATCTCACGATACTTGAATAGCGTTGCGCTTTTCGTTGAATTCGGCGATTTAAATAAATAGGCAACTTTATAATCTTGTGTATCATTTTATAAGCTATATTTATATATTTTATAAATGTATAATCTCTAATAATTAATGAATGATTTATAGTGTTAAAGTCGTGTGAAGAAATTTGGTAAAGTACTTTTTGCTTTTTTAAAAGTAATTATTAAAAGTTATTAAATATTTTATTAATGCCAAATAAAATAAAATGTGATTTTATTCCTGCAAAAGACGTATACACGTACAAATTATAGTTATATGATTTAGCACATGGTGCAAATAAACCCTAATATAATTTCATACTTCGCTATTAAGAGAAAAACGTTGAACATACATTGATAGAATAGAAAATTAAAATTTATTTGATTTATAAATTTGAAGATTATAATTAAAAGGTTTGAGTTAAATTATAACGGTAACTACATTAGACCATTTAAAATTAGAATACACATCATACAGTATCATAATAATGATTACAAGAAATTGTTATTTTTCATTTACAACCATAATTGGCAATGGACTAATAATTCTTCGTCTTTTATACAATTGCAATTTATAAACGCAATCAAATTCACACATTTTGAATCACAAATTCACACAATTGAATTGTTTATATTGTACTTTGTATGCAACGTATAGACATGAAAATAAAACATACAATTGTTTATAAATTCAACCAATTGTAAATATGAAATTTTATTTATTGTAATTTAGAAAGTGAGCACATTTTTCTTCTAAAATGTCTTATTTATATATGTTATACAGATATCTATTTCGTAACAACAGTGAAGAGAACAAAGAAAATATGTCTAAAGGAAATCTAGAACGAACTGTTTTATGTTACGTAATTCTGTTGGTAAATTTGTTTTGCAACTTATTTGGACAGATACAGTAAGTATTTACTTTCATTTATTGATAAAGATTGTTTTTTATTTAAAATTCTATTTACATGCTAGGTAATTGTGTAGAACTAATATAGTGTTTTGATATATGAAATCGACGTGTTTTTCAACACTGATGACGAATCTGAAAGAATTTTGGGGCGTTTTTTATTCGTTCTCGAGATATTCAAGTTTATTTGTCCAAGATATGCAGTATCCTGGGTGCATATTCCTCCTCACAACAGGGGATGTTCATTCATGGACTCGTTGCAGTTTTTAATGCTGATTACAAATCTGGAAGATTTTTCAAAAATCCTTAACAGTTCTCGAGATATTTGGGATTTTGTGTACACTATAAACACCTGCATATAGGCAACCTGGATCACGATGTAATGTGTGTTCGTTTTCTTAGTTTTCTTAGTATTATTTGAATGTTATATTTTATTAAAACTGACATAAGTAAAATACATTTCATTTAGATCGGCATTGCAGATACGCAGGGATTTAATATATAAAAACCTTATGTCCCGGGAGGGGGGGGGGTAGTTCTACACAATTACCTTAATATACCATAATAATTAAGTAGAATTGTAAAAGCTGCTATCTTTTTATTTGTTTTTAACTTAGAGGAATCTGCATTTTTGTATTACTTGTGTATTTTTAGTAAAAAAAAGACAATATATACATATATAAATAAAAATCGGGATCACAATACAAGAGGTGATAAGTCTAGCTCTAATTATAAATATATTTAAACTGTTTCAGAGTAAATATATATCCGAAGAACAATGTAAATATTTTTACAGCTAAAAAATTCATTAACAAACCAGCTGGTATAAATGGAACTGATATAGTTCCTTTATACAAGCATATGAATGTAAGTTAAATGTGAAATTAACAAACTCATTAAAAATAACTAGTAAATTTTATAATAAATAACAAAATAAATATATGATATTCTAAGTTATTCATACAAATTTTTAAACCATAAAATGTATAAATATGTATTAAAATTATACTGCTTATTTAATTGAAATAATTAAAAAATAATATGGTTAATGTGATCTGTTTATGTTCCATTCCAAAACCAATATAAATAATATTAATAGAAACATATCAATAGACATTCTGCATAAATATGCATTTGTTTTATTGCATGTGATTTGTTCAGTTTAGGAATTCAAATGATTTTATTGCATTAATTTATTTAACAATGTAACAATATTCTTGTAAAATATATTGGAATAATAAATAACTTGTAACATTTTGCATTAAGTAAATTTAGTCACTATTTAAGAATTAAACATTGTGAAAAAATTATATTTCTACATTAATGGTAATATTAATTAGGTAGAATATTATGGAACAATTGGATTAGGACATCCGTCAAAACCATTTAATTTTGCATTTGATACCACATTTGCCGATACAATGGTTGCATCAAAACAATGTGGTCTTCAGGAAATAGCATGCTGTAAGTAAAAATATTTTTCAAAATAAATATATGAAATATGAATAAATACGTGGAGCATTTTTTTGTTACACGTGTATAAAAACTAATGCTGATTCAATAAATTAATGATAACTAAAAAATATTTTAATTTTAAAACATATATTCCAGTAATCCATAACCAGTATGATCACACCCAGTCATCGACATATCAGCCAATTGGAAACAAAGTAAATTTAACTTCGGAAAACTATTCTATAAGAGGATTTTTATCAATGGATAATTTTCATGTAAGTTAGTGCATATTACTCAATGAAAATAGTTTTTAGTAATTTAAATATATTTAATTAAAATTTTAAATAATATTCTTAATACATACTTGAATTTAAATTTGCAAAGAATGCCAGATAAAGCTGAAAAACTTAAGTTTTGAATGAAAATTTTTGCAATGAAAAGGGTACGAGTAGGAAAAGAAAAGATCATTTTATTTTTCTTTGCTTGATTGAAGTGTATGTACCTTGTTTTGGCGCCCTCTGTATGTTAGAATTAGTCGATATAAACGGTACTATTGTACATAATATCATTATGGTGTTAAATTGGTACCATGGTGTTATATTGATACCATAAACTATAATAATGATCATATGTTTGATTTTAGCTAGGACATATGATTCTACGGAATCAGACTTTTGTAGAGGCAACACATTTATCATACAAACCATTCATATACAGAAAGGTCGATGGTATTGTAGGATTAGGCTTTATAAAATCTGCAGTTTCACAAAAGAATCCTTTCATGTATAATTTAATAAAGCAAGGACTTTCCGAACCTGTTTTTACATTTTACTTTAATAGGTACATTAATATTTTTTAATATGTTCAGGTTTGAGACGTTATTCCAATATTATCTGCACCATTTAAAAAAATTGAAAATATAAATATCTAATCATGATTAAAGGGATGCTACAACGGAACACGCTGGTAGATTGATCCTTGGAGGTACTGAAAGAAAACATGTAAAAAATGGAAATCTTTTTACTTTACCTATTATTGGTAATAAAAATTATTGGAAAGTAAAAATGAACAGGTAATAGTATTGTATAAAACGTAATGTCGTATTGCAACAAAGTTTCCTATTTTTAGATTCATCGCTTTTTTATATGCAATTTTTATTACATTCTATGTCAAAGTTACCCAGAATTGATATCATTTGGCACATATAAAAGCCTTGATGTTTTTTCTAACTTAGAATCACTGTTCGGGGTACATTTTACATAGAATATATGAACAATGAATTCATAAATTAAATTGCAGTAAAAATATAAAGTTTAGTATAAGTTTAATAAATATCAATACATTGAGGGAACAAATTATTTTGTAGACAAATTTCAATCTGACAGATTTTCTTTTTTTAATAATATATTACAGACTTATCATTAATGATAATACAAATTCGTATGTATTTGGAGAGAATTCAGAAGCTTATTTTGATACATCCAGACATAGCATATTAGGTCCAGAAGATGATATTGTGAATATTAACAATTATTTGGGCGCAATGGATGTTGGATTTGGAAATTACATAGTAAATATAAAATCAGTTTTTTTTAACAAAAAATATTTTATTCGGATTATAAATAAGAATAATAAGTTTACATGATTCTTTTATGTATACATATATTTAAAATTTATTAAAAAATTAATTTATTCTAGATAAATTGTCAGAAATACGCTAAACTGCCTAACATAACTATCACCTTAAATGATTATAATTTTACAATAAGTTCGAAATATTATATACAAAAGGTTAGTATCGCTGGATTATTTATTATTTGTATTTAAATTATATATAACTTATAAATACTATTTACATTACCTTGAATGATTTGTTTTTCAGATGTCTTTTCAAGGTATACAAGCATGCTTCAGTCCCTTTAATTCTGTTAAAGGAATAGGTTCTTCTTGGTTCCTTGGCGGGGCATTTTTGATGCAATTTTATACAGAATATGATTATAATACTGACACGGTGAAGATTGGAGAAACAGTTTTCTGAAAACGAATAATACGTTAATCGATAGTTGGTTATTTGTACAATTAAGTTATGAGTATTTACTAAAACGCTTGTAATAAATACATCATTTCAAACAAAAATCTATTTCATTTTGTAAAATCAGTTTTAAACTTAAACTATTTAGATTCAATTTTACATATTTTCATCGAAATATAAGATCTTTTTCTTTAAATCCGTTTAAATCTTGAAATTAAAGAGATTAAATATATACACGCTTTGGACCAATGAAAATATTAATCGGAATATTATTTATATTATTTGAACATTTTGTTTTCTATTTTCATCTTGTGGAGTCATAAACAAAATAATACACATCCAAATATCTTGTTTCTACCAAGTAAATTCGTTAATTTATATTTAATATTAACAGTACTATATTTAAAATTGCATGTAGTAAGCACTGCTCTTCAATTAAACATGTTAATGTAAAATAACCCTAACCATAAATCAAGTGTCGCCAACTGACATATTATTTGTATTACTAAATTTTATACGTATTTGGAGCAGTCTGCGTCCATACGTTCCCGTGTGTACCTGTACTGCAGTCATGGAGATATTACATATATAGGAGGCAAGGTATAAGTTTTCGTATAAGTGGCAAATGACCCCTTATTAATAAGAGACAGTTGTAAATTTGGGGTCCTTTCACACTCAATGACGCATGCGCAGTGAAGCTTTAACTAGTTGGCTTTAAGGAGAAAACATATTTTATTGGACGAAATGTAAAATAGAGAGGACCCCAATTGTGCAATTATCCTTTCTTAAAGCGGCACATGAATCTTCCTCTACATATAATATCTCTATGACTACAGCTCTTTCGCTCTTCGTTAAATAAACATTTATTTAAAGGCATCTTGCATTACGTTCATTACCAACCCATAAAAATAGTAGAAATATATGAGAGGTGTTAAATGAAAAAGCACAAAACAATACTGTGGGTATAATTAAATCTTTATTTAAAAGTCATCATCGGAAGCCTGAGCACAATTATCTCACTTTTTCACGAGTCGAAGGATTCCCTATTCTCAAAATTCCTTTGGCTGTGACAAGAGCCAGTTCCTCCACTGTGTTCCTCCGTTCATTGTCCGAGTTGAAGAGTTTCCCTTTGAAGTGTTTTTTTAGCATACCAAAAAGATGGAAGTCGCAAAGCGATATATCCGGGCTGCAGGGCGGATACTCAAGTTGCTCCCACTTAAACTTGGCCATAACATTTGTTTAATGTAACGTTAAACGTCCATGCTTGGATAATAGGAAAAGTGTAATTCTTCTCCACGACAACGCTAGACTACACGTGTCAAGAAAACCCGCACAAAAAATTGCAGAGTTGAATTGGGAAACTTTACCTCAGCCAGCATATTCTCCAGATATTACACCATCTGAATGCCATCTGTTCAGGTCGTTGCAAAACGTTTTTGATGGAATCAGAATCATAAATCATAAATTTCATAAAGTATCTTTGAGAGATATAATGACGATTAAACCAAACGTAAATAAATATGAAAAATATTCAAAAGTCTGTACTTCCTTAACTAGGAAATGTAATCAATTTAGAAACTTTATGAACAAAAAAGATCGAAATGTTATTCCAAAAATATCTCAATAATGGAATATAAAAAGGCATGTTTTTAAGTTGATCATATTCTTTTATGATGCAAAAAATGCACACCAAGGTCGAATTTTTATCAGTAAATAAAACACAAAGAAATAACTCCGTAACTTTAGCACCGACTCATCACCTTGGCCAAAGAAGTAATGCTGGACCATAAGAATTTCTAGTAATGACAGAATAGGTAGGAATGTTGATTTAAAACTGGTCGGTTTGTATTTATGACCTGCATCTTCACGGAATAAAACATTTGAATATCACAGCTAAAAATTTAGTTATCTTAAGTATATCATCTACCCAATATTGAAACATGTAAACTGTCTCTCTAAAAAATATGTTTATTACTTTTCTACATATTATTTATTTTATTGACCGATTTAACTGAATTTATACTTTTTTTGCGTAAAAATTAAAGATAAAATACAATTAAAAAACACATTTTATTTTATTAGTCGTATAATTTTATCTTTATTATGATATATACATCAATATGAATAATAATAATGATTACAATTGTCATTTGTTATTTGTATAATACACATCAAAAATTATTTTAATATTATACATTTTTCGATTTTATTAATAGTGTTATTATTTAACGACCAATTTTTCTGACTTATGTCTTACCTGTCATATTGTTATTGAGGAGAGAACATATATGTTGTTTCTTTTCCTTCAATACTTTGTTATAAATAAAACAAAAACAAATAAAAATAAAAATTTATATCATTTCAAATATTATTTATATTTATTCTTGTTAAATTTTATTTTTATTTATCTTAATTTTATTCATAATAAAGTATTGAAGGAAAGGAAACAACATACATGTTCTCTCCTCAATAACAATAACACAGATAAGACATAAGTTATAAAAATTGGTCGTTAAATAATAACACTATTAATAAAATAAAATAAATCTGACGTTAAAAGAAAATTAAAGCATTTTCAATTGATATAAAAAGCATAATAAGTTGAAAGTAGTTTTCTCGAACTTACACTGTTTTGTTGTATTAAACAAATGTTTAATATAGTGTTATAACTAAAAGATGTATGTAATTTTTTATGATTGCTAAAACATTTGTTTAAAATTGTATTTGTTTAGATACACTTGAAAATAACTATAAATATTCGCAATATGCTATATACGAGTCATTCATTGTAACGGAAATTATAAGTTTTTAACCGCTTTTATTTTGAATAGGAACAGAGTCATCTTTGGGCGAGAATATGTAATTAAATATGTTCTCGCATTTATTTTGAATCTTTTTTTTACAAAACAGATTAGTAGTCAATTATTTACGAGTGAATAACTTTTTCAAATAATTTGATTACAAATATTACTAAGTTTTTCAATACCAGTGTGTATATTTATACTGTTATTGTTTATTTTTATATATAACATTTCTTTCATGGAAGTTAACTTCTGCATCTAAATTATTTGTCACTCCAGTTTATGTTATGTTTATTTTCAATGATGTGCTTTGATATAACATTGTGGAAATCTGTCTGTTTATCAATGTTACTTTTACGTTCTTGATTCTTCTTGGTTTTTTTTGTCCTATGTAGCATTTTTCGCAGTCTTTACAATTCATTTGCTAGGCGACATGTTTCTCTTCTCTTTTCAAAGTGCCTTTTCTTTTTTTGACGTATTTCTCAAATTTATAATTAACTTTTGCTGCAATATCAATGTTTTGTGTTTTAAACACAGAGACCAGCTTATTGTATAAATAATGATAGTATATTAGGGTAAGATTATATTTATTCTCATTGATTTCACAAAGCTACAAAAGCGCCGTTGTTCCGATATTTCAACCAATCTCGGCGCAGCTCCATGAGAGTTTTCAGCGCCGCAATTGGTCGAGAGCTGCTGAGTTATCTCGTATGTTCGTTCGCTTCGGTATTCCGGCCAATAAAATAATTGGAAAAGAGTCATTTGGCATCTACGAATAGAAACGATGATTCGATATATGCATCGTCGTTGAGGATTTATGAGTTCAGCGGTCGTGTCAATTGTGTTTCGAATTGCACGCATAACAGTTTTTATTCACTGCTGTCGCGTAGCATTCATCCCACTGGTTTCGTCAACGTTTTTGTTAGCAAAGCAGTTCGTGCGTTGTTAGGAGAGCGACATCCAACCTTAGCATTATTCGTAGATCACCATAAGTCACAATAACTCTCCAAAATGTGGAGTTTTATTGTCTGTCTAGCAATTGTCACAGTTTTTACGAATGCTCATCTTACCAGGTACAGCTAAAAAGCCAAGATGGACAATGAGTTTTGTTTAAAGCAGTGCAATAAACAAGCGTTGTAAAGAATTTTTTTGTGCTAAAAAACTCACAGCAAATTATAATCAGTAAAAAAGGAATTTTCCATGTAAATGAACGAATATTTAAATTGTTAGTTTCAGAAAGTATGAATAAAACAAAGAAAAGTGGCTCCTTCACAAATGAAAAATAGGGCATTGTGTTACTATCAATTCAAAGATGTAAAATGTATTTGTAAAAATTTGTTTGAATTATATAATTAAATTTGTTTTTGTTAATTTTCTAACAAAAATGAGTGCATTTAACTTAAAATGTATTATTCTTTGAGTTGAAATATAATATTGATTAATAAACAATTAAATTTGTTTATGAATTACATCAGAACGTTCAGCTTTGCTTTAAATAAAATGAGGTTTTATTTATTAGTGGGAGAATCTCAAATGACGTTTCTTTAGATGAGCTACCCTTAGCACAATGTTATAAAATATTTTTGTACAAAATAGCTAAATTACTTTAAGTGCTATTCATTTTTTATTTTTCATACGTTTTATCTTGCAGAAATTATAGTTGCACTGATAGTGTAAAATTCAATAAAGAACAATGGAATGTTCATCATAATGTAATATAAGTAAAATCAATACTTTGTTATACAAGTGTTCAAGTATGGAAATTCTTAAAATTACTTAAGATTAAGTCATTAGGAAGACATTTAAAATGTTTACAAGTAAACTTAGCTTGTTTTGAAATGAAATTGCGTAGAATAATTAATTGAAACTATTTTAACAATAATATTACTAAATTTTTTAGATGTAGCATAATGATAAAAATATTATTAATGTTAATTAAAAAATGCCTTGTTTGTGTAGTAAAATTTACAAAATAATAAATTTCAATTAATGAAAAATGTATTAAAAATTATTACATTCATATTTTACATATATAAATAAATATTAATCCAAAAACATTGATATATGAGATTGTTAAGTTGTTACTGCAAATCTATTAAAGATATAAGTACAAATATAGGCTTTCTAATGTATTTTTATTTTCTGTTTAACTTCAATGCACTTTTATTAAAGTATTTTATATAAATATTATGTGTTAGCAAACTGAATTCATATATATAATATTATTTAACAAATGCATTTTCTTATATCATAACTATTAAATTATTTATTTTATTTTAACATTAAAAACATTTAAAATTAGCAATGCTTATTAACAAAGATTCAGTAAACCTTACTCTTTTTAACACAAGCTTATTATTTCATTTGACATTATTATTCATTGACCTTTGAATTATCACTTAAACTTTCCTGATTATGATTTTCTTTTATACTGCATATCAATTCTATTGCACTTCTTTAATTATAAATTTTAAATGCAATTTAAACATTAAATTACATGTAATATTTAAAAAAATGATAAAAAAATAAATGACTACAAAATGAAATAACATTTAATTAATAATATGTTCTGTATCTTCCTTAAAACTGCCTTTTAACTGAAATATGACAAAAACTGTTTAAACAAATTTTATAAATGTAATGATATTTATTCTTAGAGTTCCCGTTTATAAAACTAAGACTGTAAGAACGCATCTGCGTGAATTGAACACAGAATTACATCTTTTGAGATTAAGGCATGGAAGTGGACAAACGCCAGAACCTCTTTCAAATTATTTAGATGCTCAGTATTATGGTGAAATTGCAATTGGTACACCACCGCAAACATTTACTGTAGTTTTTGACACGGGTTCGTCAAACCTTTGGGTACCGTCGAAAAAATGCCATTGTACAAATATTGCTTGCCGTAAGTTACCTTGGTTGCTTAGTTATATATCATAATTCATTTTATATATATTTTATTAAACAAGCACATAACATGACTTATAAAAGCATTATTTATATAATATTTGTGCTTAAGTATTGAGCACACTAATTGCATATACATAATTTATTAACAAATATGTTTTTTTAACTTTCATATATTTATATATGTTTATTTATTATATATTATTAACTTTACTTTATAGATTTATACAATTCAATTAAACAGTATTTATCTTGAACAATTTTTTACAATGCATACATTTTTTAATCATAAAATTACATAGGCCATTTTATTTATATGCAAAAATGATAAAAGTTATAGTTAAATATATACACGTCTTACTCAATAATTTCTGTAATCTTAATTACTCATTTCAAT
>JABFOX010001707.1:0-12511 GCA_022817665.1 Axea sp. ZL-2020
TTATTTTTTATGGTGTTATATATATAGATGATAATAATAAACTAATCTAGTACATAAATGTGTGTTAATAATATACCTTCTTTTGTTTTTTTTTTTTAATTTTTTTTTTTTTTTTTTTTTTTTTTTTTTTTTTTTTTTTTTTTTTTTTTTTTGTTTTTTTAAATCCAAACAAGTATATTTGGCAAAATTGTGCACGAAATGCGCAATGTTACTGCAAATCAACAATGTTAAAATCCAACAATTTCCTTTTGAGAATATAATTTATATGATCTTTATATTTGTACATTTCGTTATTTAATTAATATTAAATAAACTGATTTTAAAAGATTATTTTTATAGTATAATTTTATATTCGCAAACTTAATGAAAAGTTCAGTAAAAATAAGGCAAGTTCAAATTCGTAAAAAATACAATTTCTGGAGTTAAGATGTATAAATTTTATTAACAACATTGTTTTATAATTTAATCGCTGCTTAAATTATTTAAAAAACGATACTTAATCAACCAAATACGATACATTTTTTTTTAAATATTTTAATCTAAAAATAAGTGTTTTAATTATAAATTATAAAAATAATCAAAATTATACATAAAAAAAAAAAAAAATATTAATAACGAATAACTGATTATGAAAGAATAAATAATTCCATTGTAGTTTAATATTGAATAACCGAAACCACCACTTCGCTTAATTATTGACGTACGGTCGATTTTTTCGGAAAAAAACAAAAAAAAACAAAAAAAAAACGTAGCAGTAATATTGCGAACTTCGTTGCGGATGTATCGAGCTTTTATTTGTTCCTTATAAACGTAGGCACGATAAAATACAAAACGGTTATTTAAAATTGAAAGCTATTGTTTTCTCTTTCAAGTCATTATTTTGTAGTCAATATTGTTTTTTGTATTTTTTTCCTTTTTGTTTTGAACTTCCCTTTTTTCAAAATATTCAACAACGTTTAATATATTTTTACAATAATGCAGCGCAGGACATGAAACGTGATTATTTTTACCGACTTATTATAGTTTTTAAAAAGTGTGAATTGCACTCGGCCAGTAACATCTTGTTTAACTCTGTATCGATTTTTGTATTTTACATTCGCAATGTTTTTATGTCCATATTGATACCATTTGGAGGGATTAAGAAGGGAGAGGGTTGCTTTTCAAAGACGAAGAACATTCACCGTTAGAAAATTAACTTCTTACGGTTCTACAGCAAAACAGAGGGTAAACTGGAATTGAGTGTGCTAAGGACTAGCAGTTATTAGGATCCGGCGGAGTCACGAGGAACTCGTCGGCACGTTTGTGGTCTGAGAGTGCCCGCATCGTATACGTGTCTTGAGGCAGCTCACTCTTTCTTCGCAACAACGGTTTAGTTTTATTTGAATTTGTTACTTTCTTTGCCTGAAACACCAAGATAAACAATTTAAATTATTTATTCAAATATGGTAAAAGCATTAAACATTTATACAAATTAGAAATATAATATTCTTCAATCATCACGTCTTCAAACATAATATTTAATTAAATGTTTTTTAAAAATTATATTTCTAATTACGATTATTTAGAGTTATTTATTTATTTTACTTATAAGTTAATTTACTTTATATATCATTTAATTTTAATACATTCTATCAAAATAATTATTTTTTGTTAAAACTTATTTACAATAAATTATAAAGTTAAGAAATGAGAATAAAATATTGAATTATTATGCACACCTCATTGGCTTTTGCTTCCAAATCTTGTAAAGTGAGGTGTTCTTGTTCCCCAGTTTCACCATCTTCATCCGGCGGTGTGCTATCATTGTGTTGTCGTATCGATAACGCATTGTTTGTATGTGAACCTTTTAAAATAACGTTGTAATGTGGATGACGCATAGCGAGTTGCTCCACGCGAGACCATGCCTCATTTCTGTCTTTCATCAATCTACGTTCTTTTTGCTGATCCTGAAAGTTTTTCGAAAAACATTAAAAAATAAATAAAAAAACTTTGCTTTAAGATTTTTTGTTAAGTATTGTAGAGAGTAACAAAACATTCTTTTAATCTTTGCGATTAAATGAAATGTTTTTACGAATTAATATATTTTAATTCAGAAATAAAATAGAAATATGAATTTAAAGTAAAAATATGATTAATCTCTATGGATTTAAAATAAAAATATTATCATAAATTATAAAATATAATTTTTTTATCTTCTTTATAAATCGTTAAACATTAAATAAATTATTATTGATGGTTTAAAATTTAATTTAACACAGAAAAATTACTAGATAATTTAAATTTTTATAAAAAATTATAAATGATATATATTACATCATTGGAAACTGTTGAACTACAAAATCAAAATTTTGAAAACAATTAATTATTTACAACTCTAAAAACGCAATTATTTCCTGTAATATAATAAAAACTTGTATTCTTTTTGTTAAACAAAAATAAGAATATTTTAATTCTAGTTTTTTGGATGTTACAGAATTTAAATGTAAATAAGATGTTGCACTAACTTGTTGATATTGTTGCGAGCATTCGTCAAAAACCTTTTGGTTCATTTCCATGAATAGCTTAAGTGCATTATAAATTAGGCCATGTATTGTTTTGTTCCAGTGATGCCGGGAATTGTTATACAAAGCCGGATACATGATTCGTAGAATCATTGAATAATTGTCAGCGATTAATGACATAATGTACTCATTATTCCAATAATAGAGAGCTCGTTCAGCTACCTGAAACATTAATTAATTATATTTTAAGTTAAAATCACTTTCTATATTAATCTGAGAATATGGTTTATGCCTTGAACAATCAGCACAAAATTTTACAGATATAAAACAAAATTTGTTAATATGAACTTTTTGTACAATAAAATATAAATTTTTATACAAATTTCACAGCATTTAGTAAATTAAATATTAATTTAATAGTTATTTTTAATAAAATCGTGAATAAATAATGACAATACAGATTTAAATATTCCTCTGTATTTCATGCAGTTTAGTATAATTATGAAATATAATATATAAATAAACGTAATAACATAATATATATAAACGAAAGATTAAGATTTTAATATCATAAACAATATATAACCTTTAATTCTAAAATCGAACTATAAATAATTATTAGTATATGCTTGTTTAGTATATATTAGAGTTTTAAATGAAATGCATGCAATTTACCTCATAGATAATAAAAATTTAAATTTATAACAAATCGTAAATGTATATAATTAATATATGCAAACGGTTTGCAAATACATTGAGAAATAAAAATCTTGATGAAATTTCCGTTTTTATAATATATCTATTGCGTAATTTGAATACATCCTGTTATTTAATTTTAACTCTAATACATTGATTTATAGATATTGAATCAATTTTAAAAAACAAAAATTTTCTTTTACTACTTAAAAATTAAAAGTTCAATGTTTTGTATAACGATTTATTACTTTTGCGACCTCAAATATAACTTAAGCTAATTGAAATTCAAGAATTTTCAATCTCAAGTTGTTATTCGGGCAATTAATTCAGCCATCTATTTTATTTTTTAAGAGTTCTTTTTTAGTTTTTCTTTTATATCTAATTATACATTTTGTCTCATTGGTTTCGATTTATTTATTGTTTTCTTTTGAATTTTAATAAACATGATTACCTGAAAATGGGGGGATGAAACGCATTTAGCAAGTTGCCTAAAAAGAGGGTCCATGACCTTCTGAAATTCACTGGGTTCAATCACATCAAGAATCTCTTCGAATTCATTTAAGAACATAACTTCCTTGGGAGAATGAGTTTTCGGCCAGAATTTGAGGAGATTTCTTATAACAGGTTCAGTCAAAGACGGATCCTTCTCCAAAAATTGTACTACGCAGTAAGCCAATTGCGGATGATACACGGACAATGATTTTGCTTTGTGCAAAGGCAAAAGAACCTTCAATAGAAATACTTTGTGTTCTTCCTTCAGTGGCAGTGCAAAGCCATTAATAATACTGCAATAAAGACAAAAAATATGCATATAATTAAATAACACAATAAAATTGATACGTTCAGAATTTATTCAATAACTGTTTTTACTAAAAACATAAACAGCAAAAATGAAATATGATAAATAAAGGTATGATAAATAATGTATAATTAATAAGCGAGCGAATTAATTATAATTAGAAGATAAATAATTATGTTTGGCAAAGATGATCAGTGATAAGTTACGAATAATCAATGATTTAATTAATTAAATTAATTACAATTTTTTTCGTAATTAAATGATAGTAGTATCACCGTTCATGCTTCTAAAAACTTCTTCATATGTACGGAAATATAAGCATATATTTATTTAAAATAAAAACATTATATTTATCATAAAGTTTTATTTAATTTTAAATTATTCTATATTTAAGAAAGAATTTGTTCTTAAATAATAATAACAATGATAATGATAATAATAATAATAATAATAATATAATATTATATTAATAAATTAAAAACATCCAATTTAAGTTTTACATTATTTATATTATATACGAACAAATAAAGTTATATTATATAAATTGATATAAATAAAATGTTAAAAAATTAAGAATATATTGAACATAAATAATATTAAATTTTTTTAACTGATTATTAATAAATTTGAATAATAAAATCACAATTTTATTTCATCAAAGCATTAATATTAAAAATAATCAAAATAAACAGCATTACTCTATTGTATCATAGCAATATACTTCCAAGCTTTTTTTTATAACAAACAACAAACATTTTTAACATTTCTATAGTTTTTCATCATCTATGATCTACAACTAAATTCTTGTTTAATTAAATACAAATTCAAATTTTTTTCACCTTCCAAGAATTTCAAGGAGCTCCGCTATGCCATTGTGATGTTCCGTTTCGTATATAAATCTATAGAAAACGTTATTAATTTGTTTGCGAATGAAAGCTCGCAGGCCTAGGAATTTTCCATAAATCCTATGGAGCGTAGTTTTAAGAAAATCTCGTTCACGAGGGTCTTCCGAATCGAACAGCTCGAGCAACTGGAGGATAAATTTGTGGTCGATGTAACGCTTGGCGATCGCTGGTTGAAAATCAGGGGATTCGAGCAACTTGAGAAAGAAATCGTAGACCAACTGCAAGTGCGGCCATGCCGCTTCTAACGTTGGCTCGTCCTCCTCCGGGTCGAACTCCGCACCATTCGGATTTGAAGATGGTGGCAGTGTTCGAAAGAGATTTACAGCAAACTACAAATGATAAACGCATTGATTATAAATGCAAAAAAGAAAATAAAGTAAAAATTTGACCAAAAATAAATTCAATTCGTATTGAATAATTTGTATTTCAATATTCGTAAACATAATATGATTTGTTTGAAAATCATGTACGTGCGAACAATTTGTTATAAATAATACTGCAATAAGCGCATGTTATTGATTATATGCAACATTGTTTCCTTTGTTATAAACTTTATAACACGCATTGAATAAGTATCATTGCAAGTAATACGATACAGAATCATACAAGTATTTTTTGTTTCCATTGTTCACTGCTACAAAATTTAATGTTTACCTACTTCTAAAAGCGCTATGTAAAATAGGTCATACATTTTCCAAACAGAATCAATTTTTCATAATTTTTCTTTTCATCGCTATCGTTCTCGTCATAATTCATTTCCTGTATCTTTCGTTTGAGAAAAAAGTAAATTATGAAGAGGGAAAAAATGCTGTCATCTAAAATTGCTTGTTTTAAACTGTTACGCAATTTTATAATTAAGTTGGAGGGAAGCATCAAAATGGAAAAATAACAATGTTTAGCATTTCGACTGTACACAAGTTGCATTAACCGTTATTATTAACAGTTAAGTTGCATTAAGAGTTATATAAATAATCAGATTTCATATTGCGATAACAGAAGCTTATAACAAGAAACGCATTTCTATTTTTAATGTGAGAGTCACATGCATCCAATACTGCAAGTATATCGCTTTGAACAATTGCGACGGTAAAAATCAAGTGAAATAAAAAAAATAAAAGGAAAACCATTGTGTCACACCTTTATCCATGGAATCAAATTACTACATAAAATCGTCGTTTATATAACAAACCATATTTATTACATACGAAATAAATTTTTTTTGCGCAGTATTTTTATTAGTTCAAAACGTGTACAGTTGTACCTTCTTTTCAAGTCTTTGAAATTAATGATACTGTTAAATTCATCTAAACATATCTCTCCATCATTGAAAAATGTGTAAATAATTATGCGAATGATCGGTAAGAAAAGCACACGTCAGCGTACGTATAATTAATGTACGCACGAACGATTATCTCAGCGACGCTCATAGCGCGTGCCTTACCATGTTCACTGCTTCGGGATATATTGGCTCCGTTATGACGTCTCTGTTTTTGCTCACGTATTCGACCATTTCCGTGAGTGCTGTCCTCTTCACTTCCTTCCATTTCAAATCCGATAGGGGATCACTTTCAAAGTCGAACAGTACACAACATTGTCTTAGCTTCTGGATAAACAATTCTTGCCTCTCATTTCCTTCTTGTGTTTCTGAAATTTGTTACAAATTGTTTAGTTTATTGCTGGTAATTAAAATGCTATATTAATAAATCATATAACATAAAATGTTATGTGTTATGTTATATGAATTTTGTTTAAAAGTTAATCAAGAGCGACTTCAATTCGACTTTTTGTTCCTTTTATAAGATTTTATTTTGGGGCAATTGTTTTTCCTTTTTATTTTTTTTTTTTTTCTTTTAGTTCATTTTTTTTAATGTATGCTCAAAAATAGAATGAATTCAACATTGAAGCAAACACATCAATATAATAAAGTAATTTTGGCATTGTGTTTACCAATTAAAAATGGTTGCAACGGTTGGTATCTCATACTGGACATCACAGGGAAAACCTTGTTCGAGTTCTGCTGAGCCATGGCCATATAAGCAAGGCCCTGGTGAAAACTGGGGCTCTTGGGCAGGCCATTGCCCAGCGAAGGACTTATATTGCTCACGTGGACCATCACCTAAGATAATATTCAAGTTCCAAAAAAATTGCTCTGAATTTGAAAACAAGTCAACAAAAAAGACGGAACTGTGGAAACGGAGGAAAACGAAATCTGATCAAAGCCAGCAAACTGTTGCTTCGACTTATGAAAGAAAAACACGAAATAGCGTGGTAGTTCAGTTTCTCAGGCGGCACATCAAACCGAATACGAATAACTGGTAAAATTTGATTGCCCTTTTCTCTGCAACACAGTTCAATCTGTGTGATTTGACGGAGGGCGACTTTTTCGCTTGATCAATCGTAACTTTGCATTTGGCAACAAATTCGTCCGCGTGAAAATAAAACGAATTGTATATTTTTAATTAATGAAATGCGAGACGGTGTAGCGATTAGTAATTTATTAATGGAAGTGTCGTTAGAAATAAACGATACAGAAATAAAATGCAAAACGAGACACTTTACGGTGTAAATTAGAATGCTGTAAATTTATAAAAATTAGTTGAATGGAAAAAACGGAACAGATGCAGACTAAACAAAGGATAAAAAAGCACGTCCTTCGCGTCTCAAGGAAATGTAGAACCAAAGTCTTGCACTCAGATTTTTTGCTGTTGTTTTATTTTATCACTTCTGTCAAGATACAGTATTTTTTATAAAATAATAATGACGTGTAATAATTATTGAGCGATAAAACTAACAAAAGTACCACGTACTATTGTAATAAAAAATATAATTCAACACAGGTAAGAAGAGATTTTCTTAAATGTAGCATCAGTTGATCAAGAAAGAGTAACTGAAAAAAGAAGAGTATTTTGACACGCTGAAATGTAACAATCGATTTCTGAACACATTACGTAACGCGTTTGCTAGCTTCCGTTTCTCTCTGCTTTAGATCTTTACGTTCAAACGACAAAAAGGTCGTCACAACTTTTCTCACAATTTCTCAAAAAACAACACAACGAAATAAAACAAAGAACAAAACAAAATTACCACAGAAAATGGCTATAAAAGTATCACTGTTCGATGGCCAAATTCAAGAGTGTAAAATCGATTCTGGGCACAATGAAAAGTCGTTTTTAATATTTGCCATTCTTCTTCTCAAGCGTTCCCACGCCTTTTCCTCTCATTCAAACGTCGGGACGAATGTTAAATGCAAAGCGGGTCAAATTTCCAAGAAAGAAGGCAACGGAAGGGATGAGAGGAAAACCGGGTCCAAATTAAATGAAGACGTTACGGTAATCGGCACCTCCGTTGATACGGCGCGCAAAGAGACGTCCGGAGTGGCGTTTTTCACGTAGGCACCGCAACGAAATTGGCGTTGGAACCGCGCGTAATAATGCACAAGAGTAACGGAGAGTATTTACTTTGCGAGACGATGGAAGACCCCGGATGAACCGGGCTCCCGGGCGCGCTTGCGCGACCTTTTGTCGAATAATCGATATCCTGGCGGAAGGAAGGCGAATGTGACCTCGATTGTGACCGATATCCCGTTGAGGAAGGCCAGGGTGGCCACTTCAACTTTTCATTCAAGAGATCACACGCAGCGTCAAGCCCACTGTGCCGCTTGTCAATGGGTTCCCCTTTTTCCTCTGTCCTTCTTTTTCGGCCACTTTGCTTTCCCTTGCCCCATGCCAACTCCTTTGCACCACAATTTCGTTCAACGTCGATTTATCGAAACCTCCCCTCATTCGAGCTGCACCAAAACGACTGATTAAAATACCATTCGTCATTCGCTCCCAATGCTTTTTATTCTGAATTCTCGTCTGGTTTCATCTGCGGATTCCTTCTCTCGCGGATCTGTAAATAATTTATTTCGCACTTTCATCCGCACCGTCCAAATCCAACGTCGGTTGAAAAATTACGCAAGAACTCGTACACGGTACGAAGCTGTTATCAGCGTTTAAAAACACTGTTCCATGCGTGAGAAGTAGCGCGATTCGTTAAATTCTTTGATGCGCATTCCAGGTGATGGCTCGCGCAAAAGAGATTTCAAGTGAAACGCATGGGTAAGAAGTCTGAATGTTAAATATAAATTTCTCACCGAAAGAATGTCTTCAAAGCAATTCAACAGCCCCGTTCAAATGCACTTTTCATTCAAACGCTCAATTCAGTTATCGACTTTATAATGATTCATTTTTGTAAAACGAAGTGCATAATGATACCAAAACAAATCATCGCGCACATCGAAGCGAAGGAGAATTCATTTGAAAACGATAGCAAAGAGGAATGAAATCAATTGGATTGCGGACAACGAAAACAAATGCATTTCCAATATTCCTTGCATAACGCTGATTGCGGATTATTTCTCTAAAGCGAGTTAACTCGTATGAAACACAGGCGCGTGACGATAATAGCACGGTATGTATGAGTATCGCGTTACAAGCCCGATTATTCGTTACAATGTGGTAGGGAAACATTAACAAGGTACCACTCGGATGCGCGATCTTTCTTTCTTCAATAACACGCGCGTCATCAACTTTGCTATCTCAAAAACGTTTGGTCTTTAAGTTCTCATTTACGGTCTATTTTTTATTGACGTGTGATTCGGTAGAGAGCAAACAAACAAATCCGGAGCAAGAGAAAAGCTAAAAATGAACGATTGGGAGAGGGACAAACGTGGCCAAATGCAAGTGTCCAGATATTTTTGTTTTATTCGAAAATTACGAAGCAACAGGTATAAATAGAAGGCGATAAAAAATAAGTCGCGAAACGAAAGGAAGGAAAAGAGAGAACAGCCACAGTGAAAGTGTCATCGTAGGCTGCGGAGGAATGTGTCAAATAACGGTACCGGGAAACGAATTATGCATAAAGAGGCTTCGCCGAGACGAAATTGATTTCGACTGACTCATTGCACGACGACTAAATTTCAAGTCGCTGAAGCGCAGTTTTT
Organism: Axea sp. ZL-2020; assembly: GCA_022817665.1. Lineage (NCBI taxonomy): Eukaryota > Metazoa > Arthropoda > Insecta > Hymenoptera > Scelionidae > Axea > Axea sp. ZL-2020. Next base: position 9,886 of record JABFOX010001707.1, read on the forward strand.
AATTCAATTACTCTTCTGAAATTCGCCCGCCACGAACGACCGGATTTGTCTTTGTGATGAAATATTGAACGGTGGCATAAAAAACGGATAATTAATCATGCTGTAATAATGCAGAAGTGTCAGAGTATTCGTTATCAGTCATTATACAAATGCAGTGGTTTTGCTTTAAATGGTACGGGTTTCGATTGCGTTGAATTTTGTCCACATAAGTTGTCAGTTGGGATGAAAACGGTTAATCGTTGGTTAAAAACGGTTAAATAGTTATCAGACTGCGTTTGCCTGAACTCAGCGACAAAGACTCGTAGTTGTTTTCGTTGCAATTGTCTGTTTAAAAAAGTAGATATTTTATTTTGAAGATAAAATAATTAACATGAATTTTTATGAGAAATGCATTTGAAGTTGTTGCTTTAGAGAAGCACCAATGAAACCGAACGTTGCATCTCAGTAAAAAATAATGAAAAAAATGTTTTTTCTTTCAGAAAATTCATATTTTGAGTGACTGGTGAAATTGTACAGTTCATTGAATTAGTTGTTAAAAACAGATTAAATATGTCTAATCGGGCCAAAAAGTGAGCAGTTTGTAATGCTTCGTTATCACTCGTTTCCAACAGAAATGATTTGATTAATTATTATAATAATGACTCGGAACAAATGTGTTGGCGTAACAATTTCTTCGAAAATTGCGATAGAATCAAGTGAACGTTTTTAAACATTTATCACTTCAGAACGAATAATTATTACTATAAAATTAAACAAATGTAAAATAAAAATTAAATAAGTTTTATAATGCAAAGTATATTCTCAATATGCGTTAATATTATACACGGATTACATTTTATTCAATGTTTGATTCGTATTTAAGGAGTGGACCATTTTTATGTTACAAAATTATTCTACATAAAATAATACAATAATAAATTACAAACTTAACAAGATAAAATTATGAATAATATTTTAATCTATTACACATTTGTTGAAAATTTGTCTTTAAAAAAGCATCATTATAATTGTAATTAACAAATTTAAATAATGATTTACACACCTACAATCATTTTATCAATAATTTTAACTTGTACTTTTGTTTTTGTATTATTAGTATTATTACAAAAGCATGATGATTGTAAGTTTATCTAAAAAATCTAAATGACTACAGCTTTAATACTACATGTCTAAAACAGTAAAACGATAAAATAACTACTTTGCTACATTTTTGTGAACAACTTAGTACTGTACTAATTCAAGATTTCGTTGATTAATTAACCAGAATTAACGAAGAAAACTAAGTTCCAAACGCGATAAATGCGCAACGTGTTTCGTATCACCCCTCGTTTATTTTGCCAGACTCCTGAACAGAAATAAGACAAAGTTATTGATTTATAACTGATTAAATAAATGATTTCCCCCAGAGTCGTTAAACCGATGTACTGACGTGGCCTTCGAAAACGATGGAAACCGAAATGCTGGTAACACTGGGAAAATTGGTCGAGGCGGATATTTATTCGACTTTCTTAAATTCCGTAATGCATTAAACGGATAAAATTGCATGAGAAACACAAACGAAGCGGCATAAATTTTCAGTCAAGTTGCCGTTGCAAAATTGGACCATCAATCGCTCGGTGCCCAAAAGTCAGTATCCCCCCCCCCCGGCCGGGAAATCTAAAATAATTTATACTTTGTCCTTTTCGCCACAGGCTCGGATAAAAGAATAAAAGCAGGGTAACGAATGGTTGCAACCGACTGAAGAGAAACGCGGAGAGAAATTGCGAACCGTTGCAGCCACGCCTTTTTCAGGGCAAATCAATCTTTAATAAAGATCGTTCTCCGCCGAATATGAGTCGCTCGAAAAGTTGGGGATTTTTAATTCCAATACCGACCTTCGAGAAGAGGTAGAGGCTCAAGCTCCCGGTTTTTCGATATATTGAACCTCGAGCTGCTCTGTCGTTTATCTTTTTTAATGACCGGGCCTCCTGGTTGGAACTTGATTTTGTTGATCAACGTCGGCGGCGGCGGCGTACTTCCGCTCGGAGGTCCACCGGACACTTTATTCGTCTGAAAAAGAATGGCCATTTTAGTAACAAGTATCGTTTCCGCGTGACAAATTGCAGTACCGCATGTTTAATCAAATAAAATGTTAAAGAACGCCCCCGTTAAAGTTCGTCCATCCGGAACGAAAACAAAAAGTCGCCGCGGAAAAACAGCCCATGGTAACCGATCGGTGTTGAGCTAGAGATTTGTATTGGAATCAATCGGTCGCTCGTCATGATCAGAACGAAAACGTTAAAAAGTGGCGCACTCGAGTGCAAGGACGGATGTCAAGTTTGTTGGGCCGCGCGAGCACCGGCTCGTTTTCTGGTTTGAGAATAATTGTTCGTCGTGTTACCGAACGAATTCATTCGGGTCATTAAACTGAAGCAATCGGGCAGGTTTTGGAACGCGAAACGATTGGTCGGAAGCGTACCAAGAAGACGTTTGGAGGAACGCGAGCGTGCGTTCGAGCGCACGTACCGAGGCGTGGAAGTAAGCGTGACTTTTCAGCGGGCGATCTCGCGGGAACCAATGCCCCAGATTGATAAGGAATGGTATTTTCAAACGAGTGACAAGAAACGAAATACGCAAACAACATGAA
>JABFOX010001708.1:0-12510 GCA_022817665.1 Axea sp. ZL-2020
ATTATTTTATTTTAATGAGAGATTGGATTTATATTAGTTTTTTTTATATGCTGTAGATTTTAAGAAAATACAGAATAAAACACTAAATTTTATTTAGAAGAAAAATAAAAAAGTTGGAAACATAAAATTTGAAAAAATATATTACTGACCAAACATATAAAGGTTCAATGGTTTTTCATATTACTTCATGTTTTCTCAAACTGTTCTTTTATCACTGAGATTTCAACCCAGAATTTATGAGGTTTGAATCAAAGCGCGTAATACTTATTGGTCTAGCCTAATTACTTTAAGTCGGTTTGGAACTTCTTCAAATACACGTTTCAAACTTATTCGAACGTTTTCATACGTTTTCAGATTTGTTCGTCATTTACTGAAACTGAAAACGTACGAAATTATTGAGTCTCTACACCGTTTCGGTAAATTTTTCAAACTTAACGGTTTTATTCTATTTTTTGATGCTTTCTTTTTTGATCTTATTTTCTCAAAGATTCAAAATAAGATTTATGTTTATTTTCGTATCTCTTCACTAATAAATGTGGTAATTTGTAACAACATATTTTTAATTTATAGAATTTATCCCACTGGATCTAAAAGTACCAATAATTCATTATCAAATATTTTATATTTCCTTATGAAATTGAGAAAAATAATTATTAAAAAATGAAATCATTTAATGTTAGTATTAATTATACCCACATAGCTACTTAATATAATGTACAAATGTAATTAAGAGTTTCTGACTAAAAAATGAATCATTTAAATATTACATAACTAAAAATACATGTTTACTTTTAATCATATAAGTTATGTATAAAAACGAAACATTTGTATTGTGCAAATTTGTAATTGAACCATCTATCGTTAAAAAAGTTAAAAATATGAAAAAAAGTTGTGTTTGACAAACTTTTCTGTTAATAAGTAAATATATCACTGTGTAATATATGGTAAATATAAACGTATTATTGAAACACATACTTACATGTAGAACAAAATTTCTAAATTTCTAACTTGAAGGAAATAATTTTTGTTTATATGACAACAAATTTTAAAATTTATAATTCGAAGAATATATTTACTAATTAGAAAAAGTATTAATCAATATTTTTAATTAATTAATAATTCTTTTCTTTCATATATTCTCATCTAATGTTACATACAGTCAAATCAGTTATGAATTTTCCCAACTACAATGAAATAATTTCTACATTTTGCTGAAATGTTATGACAATTTGACAACTTTATGTTGATAAAATTAAAGTAATATTAGGAAACATCAGAATTATAAAATATCTATTCCAGTTATATGAAAAATTGAATATACTTAACATGAGAAAAATGTTAAAAAAATATGATTTCATCCTTTTTCTTTTATTTTGTATCATCTTACTAAATATATTTGAATTATATAAATTGAGTTTTCATTGCAATCTATGTATAATTTATCTTTATCAGTTATCTTTGAGTGACAAATGTGTATGAACGTATATAATCGTATTTCACCTGAGCTGCTTGTATCGTAATGCCAGCAGTCGTACTCTCGTAAACATGTTCGTAACTACCTCCATATCGACTCACATCAGTGGACGTTCCGCCCATATCGAAACCAATGATAGGGAGATCTTTATTTTTCTGATATGTTGTCATAGCATAACCCACTACTCCGCCTGCTGGTCCAGATAATATTGCTCGAGATCCATTAAACCTAAAGAGATTTCGTATCAGTAGGATGATTCTCAAAAATTGTCTGTTTTAATATTATACAAAAATATTTAATATACGTTTGTATTTATAGAAATATACTATTTTATATAAATATCATACCTAATAAATTTATTATTATATAAATACACTTATACATTTTCATATAAAATGATATTGTATAATAATTCTTACATTGGTTATAATACATCTAACTAAATATTATGTTGTATTTATAATAATAATTGAACGTGAATAAAATGCAATTCTATTAAAAGAATTATTACTTACGAATGCATAGGAGTTAAACCTCCATCACTTTGCATAAAAAGAACATTAACACCTTTTAAATTTTCTTTAAAACCTGATGCAAAACCCTGAAAAACGTTATTTTAGCAAGATTCCTTTTAAGCAGTTAAATATAATTACAGTTACCTCCAAGTAACGCTTAATATGCGGCGTTAAGTAAGCATCAGCACAAGCGGTAAATCCACGTGGTACTATCCGTACCATCGGCATAACCTCATGAGATAAAGATATTTGGCTAAAACCTATTTTTTTAGCTAACTGCCCTACACGAATTTCATGCGCTGCATATCTGTAAAATAGTTTAATCGAATGTACTATTTGACATAAGTAATTGTACTAAATTAAAAATGAAACTTCTTATAAGAATGAAACTTCATATGCTTTATAAATAACTTTACACTAATATATTTTAAAGGTAGAATTGCTAAATATAAAATTCAAGAAAAGTGTATATTTATTATAAATAATTAATATCGTTAATTTTTAAAATTAATACACAAGTATAACACGAAAAATACAATATGGCAATTATATTGTCATATTTACTCTAGTATTCCAATATTAAAGAAAAATATAACTAAATTAATAAAATTAGTTAATAAAACATTAATATGTTTAATTTCAATCATGTGGTACAGTTAAATCAATCGATTTTCATATTGGTAATGTTTTAAGTACTTTTTAAAAAGAATGAGTTTATTAAAAAAAAATGACGGTTTGGAAATTGTAAAATATTATTTTATATGTGTTACACTTGCTTACTAAAACTACAAAATATAACATTTTTCCAGTTTGCTAATTATTTCTATTTGCATCTTTTAATTTCAATTTAAAAATAATAAATTTTGCATTGTATAAATTAAATGAATATAAATTTATTTTTATAATAATTATATTTTACAGTCATTATAAATTATAAGAATATTTTTTTTCGAAAAAGTTAAATTTCACAGAACTAAGGGAGACTGTGTACTGTAAAAACGTTTGAACGAATATATTATTCTTAAAGAAGACCATATGAATTAATAAAATCCAATTTTGCAAAAATAAACCTGTTTTTTATTAATTAGTTCTGTGACTTTTCAGTTAATGTGTTAGTTGATTACATTACAAAATCTTTTTGTTTACTCGTAACTAATGAAATACTTTATTTGATTTAATCACACATTATATTTGAAATAACAGAACGACTTGACAGGGTGAGTTTTTTATCTTCAAACAACGAAATATCTCGAGAATTACGCATCAAATTAAAAAAAGTATCAAATAAAAATTTTTAATTTCAAGGGGGTTCATTCAATGTTGCCTAACTCGACCCCTCACACCCACACCCACTCAAAGAGGCACATTTTCGAACATCTTTTGTGAAATGACTTTCAAAATTAAGTACGACAATGCGAGGAGAGGCAAGAGGACTCCTCCTCATAAGGAGGATACAATTTTATCAATTTTATCTCTCGAAAAGTACAGTAAATCAAATTTTTGCAATTACAGCGCCATGTATCACGATTCTGAAAAAATGTTTCAAATAAGAGTTATTTATTTTTTTATGGAAAATCTGAATCTGCAATAAAAAAAGAGAATTCTCATTTAAGATTTCAAAGTTTCTCCCACCCTCTGGGAGTGTGGATGGGGAATTAAGTTAGATACGATTGAATAAACCCCATCAAGACTAAAATCTTTTATTCGAAACTTTTTTTGATTTCATGCGTAGTTCTCGAGGTATTTCGTTGTCTGAAGATAAAAATCTCACCCTGTATATAAAGTAATTTTAGAGTACTCAAACAGACGAGTATTTAAAACCGTATAATCCCTCTGTGTGTGCACGAGCGTGTATGTGTGTGTGTGTGCGCGCGCACATATACGTGTGTATAGGTGTGTAAATTAAAATAAATAATAGGAGTATTTACGTATAACTATGCATTAAAGCAACAGCTAAACTTTCAATTCCCGCTTTTTTAAGTTCCTTTAGATCTCGTTCTAAACTGTCTTCGTCTAATTCTTTTATTATAAAAATAGATTCTCCAGTCGATCCCTTTGCCTCTATCCACTGAGATTTATCAAGTTCACAGGAATTTAGTTTTCCAGGTATTATTCTGCATTTTACTTCAACTACCTTCTCATACAAGACTTCTGGAGTAACTATTTCCTAAAATATTAATTTAAATGTTTCACTTAAAATTGCTTTAATTTGAATTTATTAAGAACATAATTTTGTGTGAATAATTATTAATAAAGCTTAATATACCAAATCAAAAATATTCGGACGAGCTTGATTGCCAATGTACAACAAATCTTTAAAACCCTCATTTATTAACAACGCTATTCGTGCACCTTTACGTTCCAATAATGCATTTGTGGCTACTGTCGTACCCATTCTGATCCAACTTATTTGTGAAGTGTCTATTTCTTTGCCTGAAACCTTGCCAGTTTCCTAAATTGATAATTATTAGATTTAATTAAATATCTTTTTGAATTTGTCATAATATTGTTATATCACAAATTCAAAAAAAAACTTTATTTGACGTTTTTGGTATCTTATTCATAAAATTTAAAATTCCTCAACTTATTTTACATTTCCGAAATACGCAATATTTCTATACAATTAAACATAGATATTTTCGAAAATAGGAAATTAATTTTTAAGGTCATATAAGTTATTAATTGATTAAGTACAATTTTCTTACAAAAAGGTTTGGGTATATTCTATATAATTTACACATAAGCAATCGTATACATAAATTGTACATAATTTATACATAACAAACATTTATTATTCAGGTTCCTTCAAATACTCAATTAAATTGTATACCGTCTTTGAATTAAGAAATACAAGTAACTTATAAATACACCATGCGTAAACGTATTTGTAATTGTATTATCTATTAGATGTACATATAATTTTCGATCTTTTTTTTTTTAATGAAAAGTAATAACCATTTATAAAAACGCTATTTACACATTAAAAAGCAAAATTAGACTTTTCACATATCCTTAATATATCAGACACCGACCTTTTTACCACTATAAAAAAATATGCCGATTTCAATTGATAAAATCATCAATGCCTTTAGCGACTTCTTGTTCTAGCAAAATCATGTTGATGTGAACGAAATAGGTATCGAAAGTTGACGTGTCAAAGTTTCAAGAACAGGGAACATAAGGGAGAACTTCACAACCTAAATAAAAAAACAATTATTTTCTCCTTTTAGTGGCATGCGGTAAGGTATTCTGCATTAATATCACTTGAATAATTCTTTGTGCATTCAAAGGTCTCTTCAATCTATTTCATCACGCAAACGAATCGACTGTTATTGGTAACATTCAATAAGGATAGATTCACAAGGCTTTAAAAGTTCATGATATAAAATACTTTTGCAACCAATATTCAACATACACCAAAACCTTTTTTCCATAAATACTGAGTTTTATTCTGGATGTTGACGGTACACCAGGTTTAAATTAATATTAAATTCAGTTTTTAATTAGAAACGAGATCTAATTTGTACACCTAATATTTTAATCTTATAAACTATTAAGTAAATTTGTAAGAACAAATATAAATGAGGTATACAAATTTAAATAAGTTTTAAAATAAAATTTAACACTGGAATGATTGATAACAAACATTTCATTGTCTCTCGTTTTAAATGAAAATAATCAATAGTTTAAAATTAAAAATTACTCCAAAAATATTAAAGCCTTAAAAAAATTTTTTTTAAGTTTATAATCTAATATTAAGATGATTACTATGTTAACGATAAATTTTACATACGAAATCAAATCAAAGTCATTCTAAAAATGTTACAACACAACATAAATATGTATAAAATATTGAAAAAGTAGCTACAAAAAAGGCTGAACTTTCTTCACAAAATATAATTTTCCCTAGTTCTTAAGAAAAGTAGAAAAGTAATTTTTGGTTATAATATAAAAATCCACAAAAAATAAGTCTTTCTTATTGAATTGATTGAATAATGGTATAATTCTTTATATATATATATTTTATATAAGATATATTTTTCAATCGTTCTATAAATATTATTGATAAAAAAATAAATAATTAAATTAAATTAATTTATTTTAAAGTTACTTAATATATTCAATTTTTGGAATTACAGAATTGTATCGTTTAAGCACCGAAGAGTTTATTAACTATAATTTTCTTGGTATATATTCTGTTCAAATAATTATTTGACTACGACGATGACTCGAAAAGAACATTAATTACTTAAATACTATTTTGCTAGCATTTTATACTTTTACTACTATTTTTCTAAAATGTTGCGTAGAAGATTTATAATAAAATGTACTAAAAATCCATGAACAAACGTAAAATTATTTCTATAAATTAAAATATTATGCACCAAGATATTACTAATTTGTTGTTATTAATTTATTTTTCTATACAAATCTTGCAGTACAATTTTTATGTGGAATAAAAAAATAAAAATGATAAAAACGTAAAAATTCTGTATTCAAAATAACAATTTCGTTGATTTCTTTTAAATACAGAATCTTTGTGATTTTGCCAATTTAAATTATTTTCTATTTTACATTTTATACAATGAATTAATAGCGCAGTAAAATCATTACATGCTTGAATATAATACAATATTATGTATACGATATTACTATACAATATCGTAATAATATATAATTATAAAAATAAATAACATTAAATATAATATAACATAAATTATATAATAAATAACATAAAATCGAGAGAAACAGAACTGGAAGGAAACGCTATAATTCCAATTGTGTATAATACACTGATCCTGTGTCACGTGTTTAGTAAAAAATACGTAAAGAAAACGAAAATTTAATTACTAATATCATTCACATTATTGTTGAACTGCAAATTCATTGAATTAAAATTGAAGTCAGTATTTACAATAGTCAATTTTGATTCAACAAATTTTACTGTCCTGTACATCGTGAAAGCTTAAACTAAAAAAATTTTAAACATAAGAAGCATGTTACACAAAGAACTTGCGTAAAAAATGTAATGACGAAAATGCAAAATGTATGCCTAATCTAACTGAACAAAGTTTGCAACTAAGCAATAAAATGAACTCATTAATTAATAAAGAAAAAAAAATTGAAAGGGAAATTATATCGGAAATTAATTAGTAGCTTCATTTATTTAATGCCTGCTTTAATTAGATAAAATATTGCCCATGCCATTCATACATTCATTTTTTTTAATAACTCTGATAAAGAATGCTGATTGAGTTAAATAAATATTAATAATTCTTAATTTCACCAAATAATTAATTAATTGAATATTTTCAATTTCTAATTTAAAAATACGACTAATTTCATTATACACATAAATAAACAACGAAAATTACATAAATATACACATAAAGAAACAAAACACCTGTAAGGATTCAAATTGAGCCACAGTTAATGATATCACTGTAAACGATATTCTGATAATGTTTTACTATTATGCGGTGGACCTGCATAGAAATAGAATTCAATAGCATTATCTATAGTGAAAGTTCTATACGCTGCTATTTTCGAAGTAAAGCGAAAACTGTTTAAATGGCTTTTAAATTAAACGAGTTTTGATAATTCTGTTAAATCATCAATTAATGTACTTTACAATAATTACAGTGAAACTGAATTATTAAAAAACGCTGTATATTGCATTGCAAGTATTGACATAAATATCGTGAGCTTGTAGACAAAAAAGAAATTGTTCTGGATTATCTACAAATAGATTGTAAGTTTCTGGATATTCTTATAAAATCATTAAGTGTAAACGTAATAATTGTACTGACAAATTTCTTTGAATAAGTGAAATATGTAACACTGCGCGTCTGAGAAAATTTCGATTAGAAAAATATGAAAGAATATGATCAAATATGTACTGAACATTTTTCAAAGGAATCATAATGAACATATGGAACCATTTTAAAAGTATCATAAAAAGAAGAAACTATATTTTTATGACAATGTTCGTTCTTTCTGCGTAGCTGAACCGCGCAGACACGTACATTTACATTATATTAAAAATTCTAACATTTTTAGTAAAAACAAAACAATTAAAATTAAATACAAATGTTATTTATTAACCAAATTTTCCAAACACAAATTATAATACTACATTTTTTTATCACTTATTTTATATGATATTTAAATACAAGAAATTATCTAGTAAACTTTAATAAGAATCTAAGAAAAACTTTGCGCAATCAGGATTACGAAGTTGACACAATGGAATGCCATACAAAATTATGTTTGTGAAATATATTTACATTAATTATAAGTTTTTTTCTTTATTCAAAAAGCATAGTTTTACCAATATATTTAATTTAAAATAATTACATAGTAATTCATAAGGAATATGGATAACACGAAATACCATTAGTTCAGGAATATTAAAAGACAAAATATTACCTTTTTATGCAATATAGTGTTGAAACTTTAATAATAAATTTGTAATAATTCGCAAATTCGTTATATTTATTTTATATATGCTATTTCAATAGTTATATCATTTCATTTATTTTCATACGTGTCAAAATGATATAAATGTACATTTTGGACAAATACCTGCCTATTTATTATAAATTCATGTACATAAATTATTTATTTCTTTATGCCCTATAATAATTAGTATAAATATTTGTTTTAATTCGCCTTTACGTATATTTGTTACAATTTACATCGAAGAATTAACGTAACTGAAAGATATCATAGTTTTGCGATGTATATACTCCCAGCTGAAAAGTGTCTTCTGTGAATAAGAATTGATCAGTATTAAAATGATTCATTTGTAACTACAAATGAAAACCCACGATATTGGCAGTAAATTCAGTTATTATATATTTGATTCGAATTAAAGTATATTATTTTGTACTGAACATGAAATGCTTACGAAATAAAAGAAACGCTAAAAAGTAAATATTACCTTCAACTTATAATATTCTTCTAATATGGTGGAATTATTTAACGATTACTTTATTATTAAATAAAATATTGTTTTAACATTTTAATTTAATTAATATATTTTTAATTTTTTTCTTTTCAAATTCATTTAAACAAAATGATATGTTTAAACATAAAAGTTAATGTTCGATACAATCATGTAGATTTGTTCACATTTATATGTAGCAAAATACACACGGTGTTTTAAGTTTTCTCATACTTTATTTGAAATTCATATCTTCGATACAGTAAAAGATAAATTTATCAATTTTTTTATTGTAAATAGTTTTTTTTTTTAAAAAAAACCATAGGACATATTTACATTAGCGTTCGTAGAATTTTCTTTAGAAATTTTCTTAGAATGAGATATATAAATTATAATACACTTCATAAATTTGTATATTTTCAACATAATGTTAACGACATATTGAATATCTAGAAACCACAAACATCAAAGCATCTACGATAATCCTTACTTAAAACCCATTAAACAGTTCAACGGTAAATCGCAGAATAAAACAACAAATAGTAACTTTCTCAATTTTATTTTAAGGTTTCTTTGATAAAACAAACCGCCTTCTTTCCGTCCCCACGGAAAAATGGGAAGAGTCATTTTTACAGGCAAACGCCCCTCCCCTTTCAAAATATAAAAAGTTTATTTAAAATATTTTTTGTCGTATAATGCTTATTTCTCAAAAAATTCTGATTTGTCAATTTAAAATAAACACCCTGTATAATTGACTCTAAATTAATTTTGCTGTATTTATTCAATAAAAATTTTCTCTTCAAGTTAATGTTTAACATTCGGAAATAAAAAATTATCACTAGATGATAAAACCAGTGAACAAGATGGATGAGGAAATAATTTGTAACGTAACTCTTGCAATTTTTCGGTTGCAATTGTATTTGAATGAACTGGTGCATTATCATGATAGAAGAGTACTTTTTTCTTCACCAGATGTGGCCGCTTTTCTTTCAATGCAATATTAAATCGATCCAATAATAAGGCATAATATTCTCCTGTGATCGTCTTTTCCCTCTGCAATTAATCAATCAATATTATGCTATGTAAATCTCAAAAAATCGTAGTCATGACGTTATTTTCATATGGGACTATCCTTATCTTTTTTAAATAGCATTCCTTAGGCCTAATACACATTTTTTACTGTTCTATTTTAGATGTGCAACACCGTATCCAGATTTCATTACAGTTAGATAACCGCGAAAATTTTCCAGGATTTTACTGGTACATGTTTAAACACTACTAAGATATGATCATATGACATTACTTTTGATTGACTAGCAGTAAACGCAATACCCATTTTGTTAAAAGGTTTCTCATACCTAAACATTTATGCGAAGTATGGAATACGCATTCATTCAAGATCTTCGCAATATCACCAAACTCATGTATCTTTAATCGGCTAATCTGAAGCTCAATATCATGAATTCTATCAATCATTTCTTGAAAAGTGGCCTCTTTTGAGGTTCAGGACGTTCAACATCATGTGTATTCAAGTTATCTTCTTAGCCAAACTTAATTCTTGCAATATACTTGCATACTTTATATAAACTAATCATCTTTTGTTATTCTTCAAATTTGTTTGCTGTTAATTTCATTTGGAATAATTAATAATTCAACTGAAAAATTAGCCAAACGATATTTTTACTACGCACTAATATATAATACGATCATTAGAAATGGAATAAACTGCAATTTATGTTCTAAAAAGCAGTGTTTTTATCCATATTTTCATCTACACGGATTTTTTCACTATTATCAATGGTATATTATTTTAAATCACCACCTTATCATAATTCAATAATCAATTAGTGTATAAATATATAAATATGAGTAACAAAAATACAAATAACAAAAAAGTATTCATTTATTTCATTCCAGATCAATTAAAAATATGATATATTTTATTGTGTGTAACTAAATTAATTACATCTGTACTATGTATATACTTTTATTTAATAAAAGTATTTTATAATTATTACATTCTATGAAAAAATCTTAGGAATTTATGGATAATAGAAATAAAACTGATTTAAAATATAATTAATAATAACAAAATCTTATATGTATACGATTTGTTGGTAAAAGTATAATAAATATTGTATTTAATCAGTCTCAAAAATAAGAATTTTATTACTTGGGAAAGAAAACTTGATGTGACAATATTACATTTTGTTTTATATTGCTTTATATTATTTTTTAAGTTTAAGTAAATTACTATCATTAACGTAAGACCAAGGCTTTTATCGTATAAAATTAAAGACATTATGTGAACCTGTTCCAATATTCTCCGGATGCCTTCTCTTGGAGCATCCTCATAATTTGCCGGATCGACGGATAATAATTTCATAACACGTACTTTACCTCCTGGACACCTTGCGTAAATATCAGTAAAGGTACCTCCTCTATCAATAGCAAAACAAAACTTTTCGTTGCTCATATTTTCTTTTGGAAGTACGAATCTGTCTAGAAAGAATAATTAAAATAAAGTTTAATAAAAATTCACACTAGCTTAGTTATTTCTTAAAATTAGCAACTTTTGAAAATATAAAGTTAAATATTATATATCAGTATTCGTATAGACCATAGTTATTGAATTCTGGTCAGAATACTGTATGAGAAAAATGTTATTTTAAGCTGAAAATTGTATCATATGTTGAAAGTTAAAACGTAGCTTTTATTTTTATACCGTACATATATTTTATACTGTCGCAAGGAATATCTCGTGAAATATAAAATTAATTTTATTAATACTAATCGGGATTAATTAGGTATTGAAAAACATCAATTGTGAATTCTTGCATTATATACAGTCACTCCTTTGTATTGAAGAAAAATTTTTGTTCCGTTAAAATATAATTATTCACAATAAAAATTTATTACAAAATTCATTTTATGCGCGATAATTCATAATAATAAGTGCGAAGGATAAGTGCGAAACAAATTATTTTGTTAAAATAACTTGTTTAATTTAAGTATATAACGAATTATAATTTTGTTCGAAACAAGTATAATAGAAAATATTTACTATTACTACTTAAAAGGATAACATTCTATCGCTTGAACATATTAATTATTCGAATTTCATGTTTTATAATTTATGGAAATTGAATATTTATTATGTATTTTTTTTTGTAATAAAACCCATCTTATAATTAATTTTATACAATTTTTCAACAAGTAAAATAAACACATTAACATATTAAAAGTATACAATAAATAATTTTGTTTTGTTAATGTTATCTGTCACAAACAAAAAAACAAAAATTAATTTTATTGTAGAATTAACTCAATTAGGTAAAAAATTATAATATTGCACATAATTGAATATTTTCATTTTATTAAATTTTATAAATAATTTTAATTATTTGCATTTGTTAATTTATATTATACTACGTGTACAAATTAATTATCTATCTAGAAATTATAAAAAGTTCATAAAAAATATTCAAAAATATGTTGTCAATCTGAATATTAAACATATAAGCATACATATTATTGTAAAAGATTATTACACATAAGACGAGATGCTGTAACAT
>JABFOX010001709.1:0-12509 GCA_022817665.1 Axea sp. ZL-2020
ATTCAGAATTTAAATTTATTTTATTGATTCGATAATTAAATTTACTTCGTTTATATAATGTTATATCATTTGACATAGAAGTGATGCTTCATTTCAAGTAAGATATGTAAAAAGCGATTTTTACATTGGATCGATTGTTTTTCTATTTTTACTGGTATATAAAAAAAAGTACGCCTCATACTCTTCACGTTCAAATATCTACTTAAATACTCTGTGATCAGTTTTTATAATCCTGCTATTGTTCTTGTACTTTAATCAGCCTCCTTTTATTCCTTATTCAGACTTTCAACCTCCGTCTCACTTTGTCTCGTTATTCTACCTTTCTCTTGCTCATCTTTAGTGGTAATCCTCCAGGGAAGACAAGCGCAAAGTAGAAGCGTTATTTCTCGTTAGCGTGACACTGCGTGACATGCGAGACTAAAATCTTCTTCGTACATGATAGCTCCAAGAGAAAATCGTACGTTCGGTAAGGCGGGGTTGAAACATCTTTAGCATTTTTGCATTATGTGCTTTACAGATTTTAAGTACAATTCAGTTAAGTGCAAAAAGCAAATAGTTATAAACGAATTACACTTTTCCCTCAATAGGACGCTTCTCACATATTTTCTTAATAGCTATAATTTTTCTCAAGAATATTAATACAAAATTAATAATTATTTGAAAATTGGTACAAACTTTAATTACGAAAAAATATACATGCAGAGAAAAATAATACAGATAAGAAATAGAATAAAAGCTGTCGAACATGGCGATGCAGGTGTAAACCACATTCGATTTGAGATTTACTGTTTATAAATACCAAATATTTGTAATATATCAGCAGTTTTAAATTATTAATAATCAGAATTGATCGTGTAATTGCAACTTTCACTGTTTATAAAGGTTTAATTCTGAAGCAAACATAATAACGAGAAACACATAATACTAATGTTATTTAAATTCATTTAAACGTATCCGAAGAAAAGGGTAAATTTGGCAGAATTCAAAACAATAACATCGTTCAACAACTGACTCAGATTGGGTCATCGGAATTAACTTCACGCCTCTTGATGTATCCGAGTCGCTTTTTCCAACAGTAATCACACCTGAATTATTTTTATCAGCGTACAAATAACAACAAAAGCAATAAATAATAATAGGAAAAGTTATCGTGTCGTAGTGTAAAATTTTGGGCATAAACTTTCCCTCGGTTCATAATTTGTACTTTGCTTGAGAAGAACTCACCTGCTTGTAAAGTTATACAGACTTTCTAACATCTTGTTATTGGAATGTACGTTTGAGCTCGTATTTGATTTCACTATGTACAAGGATATCTCTAGTGTACACTGTGAAATCCAAAAATAGTGGTAGTTCACACAGGAAGAAATTACGAGAATGTTTACAACTGCTGACTGAACGTACCGAGGTAAATCGATGATAGTTACCGAACTTAGTCTTGCATATTTCCGTTTAACATCTCAACTATACTACTTGCATTGACAAACGTGTTCAACTGTTAAGTCTGATCGTGTTCTGCTTGACAAAATTCAGCATCGTATTTCCGTTGCAAATAATTTTGCATGCAAATGTAGTAAATATTTGTGTTATGTTTGATTTGGATATAAATAGAATATAAATATTTTGCAATAAATTTAAATAATTAATAAGCGCGTAAAAACTAGTCGAACAATATTAAATTTAATTTATTTTGAACTATTAAATTTAAGCAATATCTGAAGTAATGTTTTAAAAATATATTCAAATTTAGAAGAGCTTATTAACTCGATACATATTAAAATTTCATAACTACAAGATTCACTTTAAAATGATTATTTTGTGGTCATTTTGCTCATGAAAAATATAATATTTGAAATTAATAGCAGCTTAAAAAAATATAAATTCTACTTATTACATTTTACATTCAATGGATAACTAACGATAGCAATAATATAATCCAATATTATGCGTATATACCCTGCCCATTCAGTAACACATACATACATTTAATCCCTGACTGTATTTCAATAACAAACTAAATTTAATTAACGAATCAGTTTTAACATTTTTAGCATTTATTTTACAATGAATTTTAATCGACATTTCTTTTCACCAAACTGGTTTAAATAAATTGCAAAATGGAGCTTTCTTATACGTTAAATTTTCTAGAGTTGAATAGCTTTAGTAACACATTCAGAATTCTGTTTGAAAGCCAGTCGTTGTAAAGAAATAATTTGATACTATTATTCATTTGATTTGTAATAAACATATTGTAATAAACTAATGCTACAAAGATAAATATTTAAGAAACTAGATATGATTGTAGTAATTATTTATCAATCATTATTAAAGAGATTTCGCACAAGTGAAATAGCGTTATGTAACAGTATAAACACAATACATAAAATATTATTTCATATGAGAAAAGTATTACATGTGTGATTTTTTCAATTTTAACGCTCTCAAGCAAAAGCGACTTTTTGAACACGTTTTATACAGTGAAAATCGATTCAACGAAGAAAATATTCCATATACAATTTAAAATTTCCTTAATGTTAAATTATACGGTTAAATTTTTTGTTTTAATTTACGTGTTTCCAAGAAATGCGTTTAATACGTATTAATTCCGCTGTATAAAATATGATTTATTTTTAATTATCAAAAACATAAAACGCGCATGGTAAAATAAATATAGTTTGCATGTTGAATCCTGAAGTAAAATAATTATATAAAAGCAAATTGCTTAATTTTACATCATGAAATTTATTGATGCACATTTTAGTGGGAGACAAACCAGAAGCTAATTAATATTGCGAGTCTTTAAAAGGCTTTGAAAATTGCTTTTCAACAATTTCGTGGAAGAGAAATCCTTCATTATGTTTTCCGGTTTTTGAGAATTTTCCAAACAAAGCAGTACATTTGGAATCTCGTTTCATATTTCACCAGGTGTTCGGCTTTATAATTTACGACAGGATATTCAAAGCAAGGACTCATTCGAGTATAAAATGATCCTGACTTTAGAGTAAGTTTGATTTAGTGGATAATTAATGAGACACTGATCAGAAGCAGTGTTTTGAAACCCGTAGATTTATCTGTAAACATAGTCATTTGCTGCGAACGTTCAAACAGTTTTATTGTAAACCATTTTTCACCACTTTATAAAACTTGCTTATGTTTATGATTATCATATCATATCAGTATCGCACCATGTTAAATTGCAATATATATTGATCAGTGAAATTGCGCGAATACATCATGTGCATGCATGTTGAAAACAAGCGTGCCATTTTCATCTGCAACTAGATGTTTAATTCCCAACACAATAACTTGATCTCTAACCCTGCAGTCGTCATCATGAAGAGGTAATTCCGAAATATATTAAAAAATACTCCGTTATTTCGTGCGAATATAAATTCAGATGAAAATCACTGCGTTTTAATGGCTTAGTCATAGAGAGTAACCTGTTCCTGATGCTTTTTCTGATAAGCTCGAGGAGATATAACCGAGAGATCATTTGCTCTCTATTTTCGCATCTCGAACATCTATATCTTTTTCTAACGCTTCGCAGTATTGCCTGCATAAAAGAGGCTTATGAGGTACAACAACGTAAACCGCGTGCATCGTGAGTCAAAATGAGGACATTTCAGATAGATCACGCGCGCGAGTACCGTTTACGAAGCAAGTGAGGAAATACACGTGAAAAATTTGATCTGTAAATGATTCTCATGAATTCGCTTCGAGTTATTATGTGTTGTGCAAAAATAAACTTTATTTAAGCATTTCCAATTAATTATTACACCGCGTTGTTGTGGTATTGCATCGTCGAAAGACGACTGGTTTATAGATATCAACAAACATGGAGATGGTATGCACAGTAAAATAATGCATACTATATCATATGTACGTTGGAGCTCACCTGTTGTTATGCAAAAAAAACGTATAATAGAATTACTAAGAAACATAACTAAATGATGTTATTTCGTTGAAGATCGTAATTGAGGGATTTAAATAATTAATAACTAATCGTCATTTTAAGAGTGGTTCTTCGAACTGCTTTCATAGGAGTTAAGATGAAAAGTCATATGACGCCGGAAACAAAGAATACTCTGCGCCTAAATTTCGAGTATCGATTTCTGTACGATAGATGTGTACATTTTATATTAATATGTAACATAAGTGGTGCCTTTGTTGCGTTAAAATGTATACAAGCTTTTCCAAGCTTCGTTGGCAGTTAAAAGGTTTTGTTTCATCTGTAAATAAAGCCAAACATATATTTCACAAATAAAAGCAGGCGGGGAAAATTTGTTTAATTTTCCTTGTCACAGAACAAATATAGTAAAATTTCAGATTTAATGGTGTACATTTTCAAACACGATTTGTCGTATCAATTCTGATATGCTTGTTAAAGAAAATAAGTTTTATATTAATTTATAAAAGATAATGTAATTTTTAGCAGACTTGTTGTACACTTTATGACGTGGTGTTATGAAGTTGTAAATATTATTAATCCTATCATTTCATATAGAATTAATGCAGAAAAATGGATTCTAAGGTTCTTCAACGGTTGTTAAATAATTGATATTAATTAATATTTTAGTACAATCAATTTAATTATTAATATATATTAATGCAACATTCAAATACTTAATGCGCACATTCTTAATTAATTTAATATATGTTTATTCAGCTTTAAAATAATAAAAAGGAAAAAAATATTAAAAAATTAAAAGCAGGTAAAAATGTTAAATTACGCACGGAAAGAGTATGCATCATTATGAGGAGAATTTAATTTTTTTTTCTCTCTTTCTATTTCGAAACGAATAACTCCAAATTAATAGCATTGCTGCCATGAAAAATTGTTTTTCCAGCTGCAATTAAATCAATGTCAATTCTCATTTCCGTTTTCCATGGACTCGTATTTGTTCACGACTCTTTTACGAGACAATATGAAGTACTATTGTTTGTAGCTGTACGTATTTTGCTCATGAATCTACGTCATAAATTTCGACTTGTCATTATAAGTGCGACAAAATTCAACATGGATTCAATCACGCGTTTAACTGTAAAAATGAAATATTTTGTGGGTAATTTTATGATGCAAAACAAAAATTCCTTATTATCTTATATGCGTCTAATTAAATCTGATCGATATATATAATCATACTATATTATTTTGTATTATATTATCAAATTAAATACTTGCTTAAAAATTATCTTTTAATATTATAATTTTTTAGTTGAGTTATTTTTTCTTACTAATTACGTGGCAGATAAGAATCGTTCTACAACAAAAATAAGTACACTTTTATAGGCTTATCTATTAAAGCTGAGCTTTTATAATTAAACCTTTGTTCTTATCAGATAAACAATTTATCCATCGAAAGTAAATATTTTTCAAGAACAGTTAAATCATTTTTTGTAAGCATGAATTTTTAAACTTTGAGTTCCAACGAATTCGAAAATCTTCAATGATGTTATAAAGTTATTTGTTTGACATACTCATTACATTTGCATTAAGACAATTATTATTTACTTTATTGATATTTCATAATGTTTTATTTTATTTTATTTTGTGCAATAATATTTTACTTTGTTCTATTACGTTGAAAAAAATCGTTTTCAACGTTATGATTGTCAGTTAGTTGAAATTTGAAAGAACACGAGAAACGTTAGATATGTTATTTTTATTACATACACTCGAGGAATAAAATAGTTGATAAAAAACATTTTTTATTGATGCGTTACATTATCAGTGTCATTAATATTAATATCTATTAAATACCATCTATATAAAGACGTTCGTTCCTGTTATTCAATGATTTAGTTGCAATGTGCTCTGGTGTAGATCTTTAAAGCCACACCTTATTTTTCGATGTTTCATTTTTGTTAACGAAGTATGTTTTAGGTCTTTCAGCAGCAACACGAACAACTCGACTTCCTACTCCGTTGAACTCTGCATTATAGGATTGCCAATTATTTAACTCGTCGGACACCCACGGTTACAACTCCGAGCACCTTTTCACTCTTCAGTGTCGATTAATTGGAAAGCTCTGACTCAGATAAAATCTTATTAAATTTATAAGCTTTCCTCTTTTAATATTCGTGATTAATTTTTGTTTCTTGCTCAAGCCCCCTCGCCAGTTATCGTTCGGCGCAATAACGTTCGAATTCCAAGTTCAGCGCAAAATATTCCGAAAGTTTTTTAATGAAGGTAACTGAAAAAAAGTGGCGACTATGAGATGAAAATATGTTTGGACGATGATTTTAAAAAGAATTAAACACTGAAATCTTAAAATATACGTAATTTAATTTAACTCTGTGTTGCATACTTTTCATTCATTTACACGTGATATTATTTAAATAAACGCAGACGGTGAAAAAGAAAACAATAAAAAAGTAGCAAATGAAAAAAAACGAGAAGAAAGATAACGCTAAAAATGCACGGGATAAGCATTCGCGTATCGTACGTACACACAAGAAATGTACACATAAAAGCGCGCGATAATGTAAATGTAGACTTACTACACTTGGGTACATATGTATAAAATAACATAGTTACGTGTGTATAAAATAACAGCGTCGTTATAAGGCAGTTTCCGAGAGCGGCTACTGGCGTACTAATGATACAGAGGACACGTGCTTGCCTCCCACGACTCGTGAATGTCATGCATCCTATCAACTGTGCGTGCTTGTGCGGTTCCTTTAACGCATTGCCCTACCAACAAGAATCGTATCACTAATCTTTAAACTTCTTTTAAGAATTTATGCTCGTTGATCCAATAATATACGTACACCGAAGCACGGATTAAAACAAGAAACGAGTAAAAATATTTATTATATCTTAACGTTAATAACGCAATAATTCTGAGGGTAATGTTCAAACAATAAAAAATGTAGTCTTGAGCACATAATTCTTCATATGCGAGCGGTTAGAAAAATCTGACAATCATTAACTTTGCTTTAATTTATTATGACGAAGTCTTACCCAAAACATATTTTATTGATCGACTTTTTTAATACTTCATTAATTTATTCGGCAAAATTCTATTTCACTCATTAATATGAGAATGATTTTGATCAATCGTGATTTAATGCAATAATGATTAAGCAAAAAGTATCTTTGAATTTCAATTAATGCATTTATCAAAATTACCATTGCAATGAAATAAAAATAAATAATATATAATTATCTACCTGTGATTAGACACAGTTACTTACGGTAACGGTTATATATTTTATTTGCTATTATTGCCACGTAGAAATTAATCATCAAGCCAAAAGTGGTATAGTATCGAGAACTTTAACGTTGACGATTGGCGAATAATCGAAATAAAATGGTACATTCTGAACTATCAGTGCCATCAATGTTTATGTTTCAAAAACTGCACAAAAATTATGATATCGCTTATGTTACACCCAGCATTTTTGAATACATTGTTTCAATCATACAGAAATCGTGCATGATATTTTGATTCGTACACTTCCCTATTAAATGAAAAACAATTTTTTAATTTATCATTTTTAATTAAATATTTTTACTTTATTGTACACATTACTTTACAATTTTGTATTTGTTTCCAATATTAAATTAACTGTCTAGGTTTGTTTGTCTTAGTTTTTATATTTGCAATTACAAATATATCACTGTTATACTTCACAGCTTTGTTCGAGTAGTACTGATTTTGTCTACTCGACCCGCCTCAATACAGATATCAAAATTTGCAATAACCTATAAAAAATGTGCGATTTAATAACAATGATAGCAGTAATGATACTCATAATGTTAATGACAATTATAATGATTCAATTATTGACGAAAATAATGATTAAATTTTAAGTTTTTAAATAAAATTTTGTTTGATAATTTTATATTTCTCTGTATACTTTATCTATAAGGAAATCTTCATTGATTGTTTGCAAAAAATTGTTTCACTTTTATTGCTTTAAATACTACATATTTATTACTCTTGCACATATTGGAATTTTTTCTTAAAAACTAAATTACTCTACTGTGGTTATGAATATTTCAGTTATTTTAGATAAGTACTAAATAGCTCAGCATTGAAAATCTTAATCATACCACCGATGGTTTATAATTTTTTGAAATTCCATCAAAATAAATAAGTATAAGTTTTTGTGTTTCAATGAATATAATAAATTAAAAAAAAAGGCTTCTAATAATGACGACATAATGGTAAATGATTAATTTAACCTATTATAAATTTTGATTAAAGCTTAATTCGAAAGAAATGATGCGAAAAATCTTAACGTATTTTGTAAATGAAATTTATGCACTTCAGTAGATTATGTAAATATAGAGTACGTAAACTTATAAAATTTGTATTTGATTGCATATATGTACAACATGCATAGAAATTATAAATAACAGTTAAAACTCATATATGAAATATACATAAAAGTCCTTCCTGAGTTATATGCTATAATCGTAGAATTTAAACATTAATTCAAACATCCAGATACTTTTATGAAAGATTAACATATTTAAAGCCTAAATTCTGTGTAAAAAATACTTCGATTTTGTCATCTGAAAGACATCGTCTACATTTTTTCTTGTGGGTTTGTACCATTGTATCAAGGGACCATGCAGAATGTAAATGCCATCTATTACTCAGTCTATTGATCACGGCTAATTTTGTTAATCATATTTTTAAATGCAATTTTCACAATGGAGAAATTAGTCGAACAAAAAGTTTGTCTTAAACTTTATTTGCTTTTATTGTATTTCCATTCCTAGTTATGATGCATTTTACTTTTATAAAACACAACAACTAGGGATAGAAAAAGAATTTACACATATAACACATATGACATATAAATAAGAAAACAGAGTTTGGAATGGCATCTTGAAAGCAAGCCGAAATCTAAAATACCGTAATATCGTTATGCAGTCAGTTTACCTTGATTACATGACATTATTTATCGTGTATTTCAAATTCCTTCTAAAGATCCAAACAGTAAATAAAGAACATTATTTAGGCTTCGTAAAATGTTTGCGCGAGAATATCTGCCGCAAATGGTCAGGTATGTGTAAGGAACATTTATAGATTTTACGCAGTCATAAAAGACAAAGTCCTAGTAAGTTTTTGAGTAAATTGAGTCCTTGTAAGAAAAATTTCTGAAGTAGGTGAAGGCCATATCTGAATCAATTTACGAAAAATGTATGAAGGATTGGATCAAGTGTTGGCATAGTTGTATTACACTCGACTGAGCATACTTTAAAATCGGTCAAATAAACTTTTATTAATAAATTAATTTTTATATATTTGTTTTAACAATTCCGGATATTTACTATACAAAAAATATATAAATATAATGCATGGAGAAAAAAATATTTTTATGATTGGATATAATCATCTATGGATAATTATTTCATATATATCATATATGGATATAATTATTTTTGTAAATCTTTAATAAACGGATTTTTATAAATTCAGTAATTTTAAATATATTTTTTTATGTTAACTAATCTATATTTGTTTCAAATAAAACATTTATTTCAATCTTAGGAAAACAGTTTATGTATGAAAAGTAAATTTTTAGTTTTGATAATAATTTAACTTTTTCTTTGTATACTTATGTATACCTAAACACACTTCTTGCATTATATATTAAATAATAACATATATTGCAATATATGCTACATATATTTCGTTGAGATAAAATTTAGTAAAATGAATATCCCAGTTACCAGTGTTTAGTTATCTTAACTAATATATCAGCTATTGCAAAATCACTATGATTAATTTAATATTTATATATTTAATTTAATTTAATTTAATTTATTTTAGTTACACTAACATGCTTTATTTTTACGAAAAATATACAAACCGTGTTTAATAAATACGTGATATCTACACCAGTATTACTTCTAAGATCTTTACTTGCAGAATAACACATGTAAGAGTATATCACGTTGTTATATTATTTTTCAAATTTATGCATCGATCATACATGGCTTGTGCAAGGGTCAAACAAGCTCAATTTGACTGAAGCATTTATGACTTCAGTATACGTGTTGCATCCAAAGATCAATTCGAAATTTTGCCATAAAAACAAATAATGTTGTTGTATTTATATTATTTTATTTGTTTTATGTTATTTAAATATTTCATTATCAAATTTTATTTTAAATTACTTATTTTATGTATATAACATTTCAAACGCTGAATTTTAGCAAATTGAAATTATTTTATCATTTTGTTATTGTAAGGTTATAGTCAAAACTCCTAACAAATAAAAGAGATTACATATAATACTTCTTTTATGCTTATAAAACAAGTATTTTATACTTATAATAGTAAAAAAATATATTCGTATTCCTACTCAATAAAGAAATTAAAATTGCAAGAAAAAAATAAAACATAAAAAGCGTAATTACATTTTTTTTAAAATTAAAAAAATTGTCTTTATTATCTCGCTTTTAAAATATTTGTTAGTAATTTTTAATACATTTTATGGGTTTAACGTCACTAAATTTTTTTAACTATTATTACTCCAATATCATATTAATTATATTGTTGATTTAGATCCTAGAATGTATAACGCGTTGAAAAAGATCGTATAAAAACATCCGTTCAAAATTAGGTAACATGAAAAATATAGTTTTTCTACTACTTACGGTCTATCGATAATACCAAACCTGTATATTATAAACCTCCATCTTCCTCATATAAGATTTTACTTTTCATTAGGATGCGATTTTATTCAATATTGGCTTATTTAGTTAAAAATTCTTAAAATCCTCAGATATAATCTGTCGGAATTCTTAGACGAAATTGTAACTATGATACCCAACCATAGTATCCAAGATGTTCATCGTCTTCAAAACAAAGAAATAGATTTTGTTAAAAATACTGACAACTATATAAAAATGGATTTCAATAGTTTTTGAGCAAATTTAAGTAAAATCGAAAAAGTTATGATATCGTGACTATAAATGAATTAGTGTTTTTCAATCCTGGTGACTTCACTGTTCGATCAAACATTTTTATCATAGCGACAACTGTCAGTTTTCTTGCCTTCCCAAATGAGTGTTACTGTAGACTTCATGATTCGCAAAATAGTAATAATATTTTGACAAGCTTTTTATTTACCAATCGAATTACTGCAGGTTTAATGAAATGAAGATTCATCTTGCAGATCCAAAAGTTTGTGCGTGAATTCGCCAAGAGATGTTGCAAGCCAAAGCGGGATAAAAAACCATGTCTCTTCCACGTTTCTTCTCCAGAAACAATCACACACAAAGCAGAAGCTTTCACATTTTTTTCTTTCTCTTCACCAACTGCTTTCTTTTGCACAATTTCAGATGTACATTTCGCCATTTCATACTAATTTTCAAGAAAAGCATAATACGCGTTGTTTTTAAAGTCACAGGAATGTTCTGTTATAAAGGAAAAAATATTTCCAGCCTATAAGCCTAATCTTAAGAGATACATAACGAAAGAAAAAAAATGGCAATTGATTTCATAAGCGGTGCTTATTAACGGACTCGAAGATACGAAATGCAAATTATATTCTCATTTCACGAGTAATTGAAAATCGAATACTCGCTGAGAAAAGAGTACGTATTCGACAGTTTTTACACTTTAGCTTTTGCAACAAAAATGTGAACACGGTTATAAAAATGAGAATAATATAACATTGAATACTGTTGATTTAAATGTCCTCATAACACGCGTAACTTCTTTTTTGAGAAGATGTCCTCACAAATTTAGTTTCATTTTTTTAATGTAAATAGATATCTTTTATGCTTGTCGTTTAGGAATCTTTTACCGTCACATTTTTTTGTATTCATCATTTTTCTAAAGATGATTAAGTATGTAACAGTAGCATAACGCTAAAAACGCGAAATATTTACTTAGTTTTTTGTGATTTTCTTTTTACTGACTCGATAATAATCTCCATTTGTTGCATCATTTATAAAAAATAAGAATATTCAGTAATCATTATGGATCCCTAGATACGAATGGATTACTTTGTGCATACATTAAAACTGTTGCCCCGTTACGAGCGTCAGGAGTGCTTGTTTTAAAGCAACCTTCCAATTCAGTATATATAATATCTGTAACTTCAAAAATATTTGAAAAACTAAGAAATTCTTTTTTTTCAACCTCTTATTTAAATTTTTAATTATTATATACGTTATATGAGCTGTTATTTTTTAAAGTGGAATTAGTCCAGTTTTTAATATATCGAAATATTTAAGGGTTAGCGTTTGAATGAATTTGTAAATATTGGTAAAGATCACTTAAGTCGGATGATGACTTTAATACTGTAATACTGTTAAACATTAAAACGCAATAATGATTATTAAAATTTATAAAAAAAAAATTAATGATTTTTTGCGTCAAATGGACTTATTACATTTTTAATAATATCATATAATAAATAAAAACAAGAGGATAATTAAGTCCACATTTTTATACACATTGACTTTACTGAACTGGATGTTTAAGTGTAAAAAATAATAATTAAATGTTGACATGTATATACATGAATAATTAAGTTTA
>JABFOX010001710.1:0-12509 GCA_022817665.1 Axea sp. ZL-2020
GCCCATGACCTCGAAGGGGGACTCCTCTCTTTGTTGTCGGATCGAAGTAGGCCAAGCCTACTTCCACCTACGATTCCGACAGTGTAATCCGCTCCCTTCGTAAATACATACAAACAAACACACCTAGGAAAAATACTCACGAGGTACTTTTCGTCCTCTATCAGAGATATTAGGAATAATAAAATTAACAGAATAACAACAACAGCGGTAATGATCATAATAATAATAGTAAAAAAAAATCCTTAGTAACAGTAATAATAAAAGAGTGAAAAAAATTGCAAAAAATAATGATAGTACGAGGAAAGAAAAAAAGTTATCTGTTCGATGGCACAGTATCGAAATGTTCGCGCGATTGCGCAAGCAGTCGATTCTCCAGCTACTTTTTGCGCCTTGTTCGTCCTTTGTTCTGGCAAATGCATGACTACCATCGCGGGATGTCAATCGATTGTCACTGTTCCTTCTTTTACCGGCTGCACCGACTGTGTGTAACGAACCTAATCTTCATTAAAGTTTGCCATTCAACCACACCGTTGGTGGTATTTATTTTGATCGTTTTTAATGTCAACTCTCCGGAATTAATGCATTTCAGTCGGTCCAATTGCATTTTGTGAAAAGACGGACAACGCATTTTTTTTCGCCAGAAATTAAGTTGTTCCTTAATTTAACGACGATGTTGAATTTCGGCAAATTTATTCTGAATAGCATTTCATTAATAAATTTAAGGAAACTAATTATGTGAATTATTTAGTAAAATAACTTAATGAAATATTTAATATTTGCTTTAGTTTACAATAATTATTATTGTAATTAATTCTTTGGTAAAATAAAAACTTCAATTTATATTATCTATTATTTTTTATTGACGATATGCAATTTCAAATCTGTTTTTATTAAGTTTTACGTATTAGTCATTATATGAATTGAATGATTTTTGATTTACAATATTATATAATATTTCACAATTCTTGCTTATTATTTTTGCGAAGAAATATTTTTTATCCATATGCAAGGAAGAAAAAAAATTAACTGTGTATATTTTTTTTCATAAAATTATTTCTTATTACGTTTATACATTGAAATATTTTGTTAATTAAAATTAAATTATTATATATTTATATATGAATTTATAAACAATTATTTATGTGTAATATATCATTTTTAATTTATTCTTTTTAATTTTATTTTATTGATAAATTATTTTTCATTGGTAATTTCGATATTGAAACTTTCGCGTTTGCATGGTTCGTAAAAATTTTCTTCCCTATAGCCGGAAATTTTGCAAACTTGCTCATTAAAATGTACAAATATAAAACATGACATTTAATACAATATACTAATCTAAACCGTTTTTTATAAAATGATATATGTAAATAAATGTGATCTATCAAATTTATTGTAAAAGAAATAAAACATAAAACGATCGGTTTGAAAATAAGACCATGATTGTGAGATCAGACGTAAAAGTGTTAACATTAATTTATTATTATTAAATAAATATTATTATTATTATAACAAAAGAAAATCGTATTTAGTATTCTGGAATTATGTAGATTTTATTGTTATGATAACGACTTACAAAGCTTCAAATTACTATAATAAGATTTCTTCTAAGATTTTAGTGTATTCTATTTATACGCTTTTATTAAGTTGAATATATTTGGGAAAATTTTGAATTTTGCAGACGGCAAACAATTATGCATAATAAAAGTAATTTAAATCCAGTTGTACAGTTTCGCTTTTTGCGAGTTCAACTTTGTTAGGATGCGGAGAAAAATGTTTTGGCGCAATAATAAATTTCTCAGAATGCGCGAGATATAATTTTATAAAAAAATTCCCGGAGAATTGGAGAAAATATTTGGATAAATATAGCAATTTAACAGTTTTTTAAATTAATTTTGGTTTATTTAATTCACATCCACTTTTGACACAATTTTCTGACCAAATTATAATTGTAAGTTTTTGTGGCGTATTATTAAAAATATTAATATTAATTTTGTACAATGTCTGTATTATATGCGTTATAACACAATTATGTTTATTGCTGCTATTATTTTTTTGACTGATCAGCTTTTTAATTTACTGAATTTGATAGTTTATTAAACGAACTGATAATATAATTTATTATTGGATTTATATATAATTGTTTTAATTTTATTTTAACATTTTGGTATACGTAAAATTTTATTAATGAATTGAAATTATGAAAGTATTAGTTTTTTCAAAACGAGGATAACAAAAAGCGGTATAACTATAAAAATAATGCTTTCTCGAAAATAATTTTTCAGCATCCTCTCTTTTTAAAACACTCTATAGATGTATCAATTGAAAAAAAATGTATGTAATATATTACTTGCATAAACATAATATATAAATATTATAGTTAATTAATAATATTACAGTACATTACTTTACATTATAGAGTTTTTATTTCTATTTAAAATGAAAGAACACGTCAGTTGATAGATAAAAATATAAATATCCTTAAAGCGTAAGGTTTTTCAACAGTGATGCGAATAATTTCTGCAATAAAAAAATACCCTTCGACCCTCTAGAACAAATACACGTTTCGTCGCCGGTATCACATGCCTATTCTAATCGGCACATACTCGTGCATCGTAATTCTCTTTATTATTCTTCACTGGTGTCCACGTCTGTTGCGCTGGATTCAAGTATCTTGCGGGCAACAAAGTGCCGAACGACCCCGCCGCAATATCCACTCTCGTTTACAGAAGAAGCAGCTACAGTTCCTTCTTTGCCACGAAAAAGACGAAAGAGGAGCGCGCAAGGAAAAATGACAAGGAAGCACAGAGGAAGTCGAAATATACGAGAGAGAGAAAGAGAGAGAGCATAAGAGAGCCATCGACTTGAGACAAAGAGGCAGCTGGGTTTCAGTCCACCGAGAGAAAACTTATTACCATGGAAGTCTCTGAGTTTGCTTCCTCACGTTCTCTTCTCATTTTCCTTCTCTATTTTCCGTGTTACATTCTTGAGATAGAGCATATTTTTTGTTCACCACAAATTAATCTATATTGATCAAATCTTTTCAAAATTTTGTCATTTTGCGTGATCAGTTATAGTAATTATTAGTGACTAAATGTACAAGATTTGACATACTAAATCTGTGTAAATTTGATTATAACTTTATGATGAATTGTGGATTGTAAAATATAATTGAACAGTTATAAATGTAGTTTTGAAAACTTTTTATTCTAAAATGAAAGGTACTTTTCTCTTGAATAAATATAAGACTATGATTTTACACGCATAATTTCTTTTATATTTATTTGTTCATCTATAAATATGATTAATTAATTAAGTAATTGAATCGAACAAAGGAAAATTGTATTACTGGTTTGAAAAAATAAATAATTTTGTTTACTGTTTTAGTACAAATTTTTTTGTAATTACATATTCAAATATTTAGAGAATATAATTTAAAAATAATGGACTTTTCAATAATTATAAATAATAAATGAAGTTATTTCATTAGTAAATTACTAATGGATAATTAGTGACATGAGGAAGTAAAAATTATATACAAGAGAAATTAAGAATGCTCACTGATATTACGAATATTGAATATATAATGGTAAAATTAATTTATTGAATTAATTATTCACGTTTTATAGTTTTATTTAAATGCATAACTATCCATATTAGTATATTATGACGTAAAATACACATTAATTAATATAGTTATTTAGCAGATAGACGTTTAAAGTTATTTAATATAATATAAAGTTATTATGTAGTATTAAATATATTCTTACAAATAAAGATGTAATGTAAATATTTTTTATTAAAACAAACTAGTTTGTTTTTTGTAGCTTAGATAATTTATTTTATAAACATTTAGTTTTTAATAAAATGAAAATAATTTGATAAATTAGCATTACTTTATAATAATATTGATGTAATATACATTATATTTACAAAATAAAATAAAAAAAATAAATAAATAACTGCATATCTCCATCTTTTTAATGACCGTGAGAAATAAGATAGACGTGCAACATTATTTCATTCGTTTCAAGTATAACATTTTACTGTAAATGTATTTATATTCAAATTATAAACTCCGTATCAGTATAGTCGTTTTTCATAAGCTCCGTTAGAATTGTAGCACTTTTGTTTGTTTTGTTTCTGTTGTAATTATTTATTATTGATCAATTTACTTTTATATAATTCGGTAATAAAATGCATTAAAATGTTATTAATACTCTATCAGATAAACGATCTTGTTTATTATAAGGCAGACTATTGATAGAGTGTGATAATTAAATCAATTTATTCTTAACGTAGCGTTAGTCTCATCAAGAAATTTTACTTAGAATAAAATTTGAGGTAGAATTAGAGACTAATTAAAATATGTTATTATTAAAATATCTATGATATTTTGTGGTTAATTTTCATATAACCATATTTTATAGCTTTTATGCATTAAATAATTTTTGTACATGATAGCTTGACTTGATTGGTCTTAAGAGATTATTTTAATTGGATAAAAGCATAAGTACTTATCATGGTGGTGTTAAGAGTACTTGAAGTAAAAATAGCAAACTAACGGGCTTAAAGTGAGCTATCTTCATTGAAAAATAATACGTAATGAACTTTAAAAATACATTTTGCTAAATTTAATCTAAATGTTACATTTCAACAAAGCTTTAATGGGTATTTATTTTTCAAATAACTTAACATTTTAGGACCAGTCAAGCATATATCAATTTCTGGATAATAATTTCATAACATGTATATTTTCTAAAACTATCACAAAAAAGACTAATTTTTTGATAAAGAAAGAAATAAAGATTTCATAGTTAATAAGTTTAATGTAATTTATAAACTTCCACGTAAAGACTCTGATAAGATTTATATTGGACGGACTAAACGGTATTTCAACAGTAGAGTATATGAACATAAAAGTAATATCAAACTTGGTTCCAAATATTATTTTTTAACTAAATATAAGATAAATGAAGATCAAAATATTAATTTTGAAAAAAATTAGAATTATAACTTATGAAATTAATTATAAAAAAAAGATTAGTGGGTGAAATTGTAGTGCATAAAAATGAAGGGAATAATAGAAACAATGTTGACGGACTAAATTTGAGCCATCAAATTTTTCAAAATTCATTAATAAACTTGCACTTAAAATTACTCTCCTTGTATACATTATATTTTTATTTATACAAAAGTTAATTTATATTTTTTTGACGAAAATTTTGACGAAAAATTAATGATATGATAATTTGTCTTCATATTAACCATACTGATTTATTTTCTATTTAATTTTTGAGTGTTTATTTTTAATCAATACAATTTCGTTTAATTTATATTTATCAATACCACTATATTCTAAATATTTTTACGGTATAATTCTTATTCAACAGTTTAAATCGAGTAAGTAAAAAATCGCACTTGTAATGGGAGAAACTGAACTCAAAACTCTGATCGATTGTCCCTTTATCATACGACTTATGCTGATACACACACAAAAGTAGTGGGTTTGTTCGCTAAATCAAAAAAATCCATTTGTTTAAAAATTATATGCTTCTATATACAAAAATAATATTAATGTTTTTATCGCTGCAATAAAGTTTTCTCTCCCCTACGTTATATTATCATCTACCAATTTATTACTTAGCAATACATTTCTATTTTATTTTACACTCTTTTATTCTATTTCAATATTGCATTTTTTTAGGTCTCGTGTGTCATTTTATGACGTTGTAAATTTTTTCTAAGTCATATACTTTTTAATCCGAGGAAATATATTCACGAATAATTCCTAATATTGCTTAAAATTAATCGTGGAGCATATACCGTTATAATTTATCAAATTTTCAGAAGCTCTCTACGATATAAACACTTTGCCTAAAAGCAGAATTAAAACTAATTTGACAAACTGAAAACACGAGCTATAAAATGTTTTAATGGTAAAAACGTTAACAGGATACGTTTATCATTTATCCCTTTTTTTTCTACTTCCCTTCTACGAATTCAGTAACACCCGAATGTGACGCTCGACAGATTCCCCGTCGACCGGGTGATATTAATATTTAAATTAACACGTATAACGCAATTAAAACCAAAATGACGAGCTTTGTTCAGGCGAGGCGAGCGACACTGTTGCTCGGCTCGGCTTTTCGAATGAATAACGAAATTGTGGGACAAAGAATGCGGCAAAATAATCGAGTCAAACAAGCGTGCATGAGAAGGAAAATGTTTTGTTGATTTAGCTAAATTATTGCGCTGTCCGGCAGATGACGAATGGACCTACGGAAGCGACGGGGGAGAAGAATAGTTTCGGTAATTAATTGATATTTCGGCGGACGGTTGCTAGTTTTATGCAGAATATGAAGTTATTGCGCTTTTTGAGGAAAATAAATTGCTTTGGAGATAATTAATTTGCGAGTGCGTTAGTTTTACGAAGGATGTTAAGTCGACGTTTTTCGCCCGGTAAGACGCACAAAAAGTTATATGTTAACTTACCAATTAAGTCTCGGACTCCGGGAATGAAATACTTTATTATAATCTGTAACAAAAATAAAACAATGTTCGTATAATTTAATTATAAATTTCATTGTTCTAATTAACGCGAGAGTTCGTGAAACTTCTATTTGGCAGCTTAACATTTAAGTTGACTCAACGTTAAGGTAAAACCATCTTTAAATGAATTATGAACGTACCAAACGAAAGAAATGTCATGTGTAATCGATTTGTAACAAAAAACATACTGTTGAAATAAAAATTTAATTCAGTCAACAGCATTTGTATTTATTGCAGATTACAATTCAGAGCAATAACAAAATTGTTAAACAATAAAGAAATATTTCTAAAATAAAATTGTGTACTCCATTTCGTAATTCATTTAAGAAGAAAGTCATAAAAAAGATTATGAGTTAAGTTTAAATAATTTCATTTCGTAATTTAATTATTACCCAATTATAGCGGAAACAAAACAGGAAATACAGATCAACTTCCGTGAACAATTTAAAGAAATTAATTTCGTGCATTGTTTGGACAGTGATTTGGTATTGGTAAAACGGTTCGAAATTCCTTCGAGTGTTTTCGTAATCAATGATATGAGACGTGTAAATTGTTGAACGAGAAACCGTCCTTTGTCAGGGAACGCACAACGGAGTTAACTTTATCGAGTGTCACCGACGTCATTTTCCACGACTGTGAACGTTTGATGTGAGAGTTGCATCAAACGCCCGATAACTATCGGGACGTACCTTACGCTCGATTAAACATTTTGCATGACACTTATTGCCGTCACAGCAAAAAAATCTCGCAATTTACGAGAGAGGGTGAAATGCATTTCATTTGTAATGACGTTTTGTGTTATAATCAACAACGCTGGTACTTTGCATTCGAATTATAATTTCGTGCCCGTTCATTGGATATCGTGAATCCCTGACGAACGTTTTGAGATGCAAAAAGAGTTTACGACTTTTCTGCATTCATCATTCAAAAGTGTAGTTTACTGTAAAAAAGTAATACGATGCATATTTAAAAGATTAATTTTATTAATTACAAATGATCGTTTATCAATTGTTTATAGAAACAATTAATTGTAATAAAAACTTTTTTCCTTTAAAGTTCACGAATGAAACAAAATATTGGAATACAGAATAAGTAAATGTTTTATCATCATTGTAGTATTTTATAAATGGGGTTAACATGTCACGTTCAAAATAATACAATTTTAGTTTCATTTGACATTTTTTTAATAATCTCTAAAATAATTATTGTTTATTATTATACTTTTTTACTGTATTGTCATTCTAAATTTTTGGAATTAATTCAATTGGATTAAAGATTACAATACAAATACAAAGATTACAACAATTTTTCATATGATGTTTTTGTTAAAAAATTACAATTGCATAACCAAATTGATAAATTCGTGACGTAATGTATTTCATTAAATACATGTCAGAAATCTGTTATGAGGCGTTATCGAATTGCGCACGAATGTCGATCGAGATATTAAATTGTCTGCCTGCGAAGATGCGCTATTGAAACGCTTTTAAATGACAAAGTGAAATCGAACATGTGTTCCGGGCGAAATTATATGTTCGTGTTATCGAATTGCGCGTTATGTCAAACTATATTAAAATTAAGTGCAACTGTTTTCTGTTAAAAAACAATGTTTTCCGTTAATAGCTTTTCTATTGGATATCAACTTAATTTCATTTTGGTGTTTTCATCTAAACCTTGGGATGCTCGTTTTGCGGGGAGCTGTGGGTTAATGAAATTGTTTCAATTATTATTTATTTTTACAATTTTCTTTATAGTAAGTAGATCGCAAATTATTTTCATATTTTTTCATGCTATTAGAAGTGTATCCTAAGTAGCAGAACAATAAATGCGCTGCATCCTCTACATTACTGTTTAATAAAAGTAAAAGCTTTTATTGATCACGCTCGGTTTAATGAAATGAAGAGAACGAAACGAAGCATTTTTCGTCGAGTAATATTGTTAAAAGATAATGTGCTCGGATTACATAAAACATTAGCGTTTTAATCGAAGATAAACCGGTGATAATGCATAATGTATTATTTTGATGTTGTATGAAATTCAAATTTGTGCGCGACATTTTGAATTTCGCGCCCGTGGACAACTGGAAGAGAATCGTTACGTGCGGAAAAAACCTCTGCGGCCATATTGTCCGCAGGTAAAAAGCCGATAACAATGCTGACTGAATAATTCAGCGCGTTTTCCATTATATTTATGATAAATGCGAAACATCAATATAAATGTGAATGAATTCGTCCGGATCATCGAGATATTTGAGTGTATGTTAAGATATGCGAGTCAGTGTAAACGCATTTAGGTGCACGCGTGTATAAAACACGGTCAGATTGCAGATAGCGGTCGACGCGTGTGTTTCGTAATCCTTTTTTTTTACTGTCGAGTCGTACCTGCGAGCCCTGACCTTTCTTATCGTCTTCTTAATCGGATTTTGGACGAACGTGTCACGATCTTCAGATTTGTTAGAGTAGACTACGCTGTACTTAACACGATCCAACGAACCTTGTCGACGCACGACCAAACATTGTTAAATTATCGATCACGTTGATTATAAATAATTTCTGATTCGGTTCATCATTTTTTTACAGAGCAATTTTTATAAATAAAAACTGACTACATATTTACATATTTTTTGTTTTAATGTGTATTTTTTAATTGATTATGGTTAAAAGTTCGTTATTAATTGTTAAAGAATTCATGTTCAACAATTTAATGAATTAATTATTATTTGTGATAAAAGTATTATTTTAAGTGGCATTATTATTAGGAGTTATGCATACACAAGTAAAACAAATGTATTGCGAATGAGGAAAGGTGTATATTGCTGAACGTAAAGTTGAAGTATTAGATAAAATCGAATACTTTAATCGTTAATTCCGCACTAGTTACACAAGATATTGTATGCAGAGAGTGTTACAAAAGCGAGCAATTAAATAAGATTTTTTGATACAGTAAGTAGTCCTTTTGAAGAGTTTAGATCAAATCCATGCAGTAAACAATTTACTGCACAAGTATACTAACTGTTTCGTAGGTAAAAATGGTAATAGATGTATTGTATTTTTTTTAGCATGTTTTAAATAAAATTTATGTTAAAATGATGTATTCATCTAAAATAATAGTAAATTTTTACGATAAAATCAACATATGTAATTCTCTATTATTTTAGTTTATTTTTTAAATAATTGTAAGTAATGTGAATCAATACTAATTTATAATTATTTAGTACCTATTTTTTCTGGTTACGGAAAACACTTATACTCATATCCATTTTTGTTTTAATTTTTTTTCCTATTAATTTATTGTAAGAAATAAATAAATTTTAATGTTTTTATTAATTAAACTTATTAATTGAAATCAATTAAAAAAGAAAAGAATTCCGGTGAACTGACCCAAAACTTTTTATCGAAATACAGTTTGGTCGACAAGTTTATTACGAAATAGTTATAATTAAAAATAATTGATTTGAGTCATAACTATCGATAATTAATATTTGTGATGAGTTTGTTACTTATATGTACTGGTGCATGACGAATTGCTTGTGGCGGAACGTGCAACCCTACTTAGTTCCGTTGACGAAACTACGTTCGCCCCATGCTTTATACTTCCACATATCTACACATCTACAAAAAAATATTAAACTTAGTGAATAAAAATAATGATTATAGTTGACGAAAAGTAAAAAGTTAATTAATATTAACCATTGTACAATGGATATTGTCATAAATACATTTATATGAGTTGTATTTTGAATTACAATTATTTGTAATAATTAACATTGCAAGAATGTTTCTCATAACAGAAAATAAACAAAATAATAAAACACATATAATTTAATTATGAATTAACATTAAACATTGCAATTACAGTAAATTAAAAAAAAATTAAAAAGTAAAATCATGATATTTATTATGCTTGATTTGAAAACAATAAATAATGTAAGAAATTATTATTCCTTTAATAATTGCTCTGATGACAAAGCTTAATTTAAAATAAATAATCTTTTTCTGTGGAAGTATTTAGTGGAACTCCAAGAAGTCAGAATTTAATAACGGTGTCGTATTTAATTTTTGCCATTAATATCTACAATACTTTTTAGTCAAGGTGTCAAATCGGCAGTGCGCTTTAAAAGCGAGTCTTTGCAAATTAACAGCGGTAAATGCGAAGAAATTGATTTGCTGGAGCCATTTCCGAGTCTCAACCAAGTCAACGTCGTTGGAATACCAGCGGGCTTCTATTCGAATTTCCCCCAGGATTTATCCTAGATGTTCACGTTACTCGTAAATCAATTCCAATTACATCAATTCCACTCTGTTCTGCGATTCATTTACACAATTTCATATACTTCGTGAGCATTCTCGTGTATACCAGTTAATTCACTAGAATTGGGATACCTTCACAGTTGAATTTTTAATAGACATTCTATTAAATAGACCCTGATGAAAATTGCTACAATATTGCGATTCAAAATCCGATCATCTGATAACGAAAAAATGTTTAAATAGGCAATTATGCTTTTTAACTTCGCAATGGTTGATCAGCAAATAATTCTGAATAAAAATATTCAAATAAAGAGAAAATTATGAACAAAACTAAGTCATCACATATCAATAAGCGTGCTTTATTGCTCATAATTATAGATCATTTAAGGAAATAAACAAATTAGCTTGTAATCCAAAATATATACCAATATTACGAAATTAAATTTCAGTTCAATTGCAACGTTTTTGTAAAAAGATTCAATTCGATTTCTTCAACAAGGATTTACGTTTAAAATTTCAAAATTTCTCAAGTCATTTACTTACTACTAACCATAAAATGGTTGTTCTCTTATTAAATAAAACATCATTTTCGCACTCCTGAATCAATTACGAATCAGTAATGGGATAAAACACAAATCGGTTCATCTGTATCTTGATCATATGCAATAATTTACATAATATGTTTCGTATTATGCACACGTCCATTATCGATTGGCGCTTTGGCAAATGACATTGGCGGAGGGAGCGAGAGCCTTCCAACTGGAGCAACTCTCGGGAGTAGGCCAACTGGTCGAGATTTATGCGTTAGTCACATGTATTCATGTTACGTATGTGAGCACGTAATGCCCGTTCCCTCTGATTTCTTTGCCCCAACTCGATCTTGGATGGAGAGACGAATCACGCTGGCATTTTCAAGCGACGGCAATTCAAAATGATAACGCGCTTTTCCTGTTCGCACGGATTATCCTTGCGAAGCGATCTTTTATTTTCTTTTATGACGTTTCATCTTCTTGTTACTCTGGAGATTCCGAAAAATTTCGTCTTTGCATTTTCAGAATTCGCAATGCGAACAATCGTTGCATTCGATATTCGTATCTCATTTTCTCCGAGAAATTACACGAAATTGCATTGTGCGGTCAAATTGCACGTTGCGTGCTTAAATTGAACGCTTAAACAAAATTATAATTTCATGTATTAAATACAAACAAGATAGCATAATTACGTGGGGCATTATCGTCGGTGTTTGCTTTTTGTCTTGCTCTCGCGGGGCGAAAAAAATTGAAATTGTAGGTTATACAATCACATAACGTTAAATGGCCAGCCTCGGGCATTGTGAGTGTAGAACAAATGGAGCGATCTCTTTTTGTCCCAACCAGTCGGCGTTTCTCAATGCTAAACAAAATTACACGTTCGACATTCTTATCGTATTTGTAGATTAAATTTTACAAATGTGTGTTACTATTAACATTATTATTAACGGAAATTAATGTAAAATAAAATGATTGCTTAATGTATCATGTATTGTTCTTTATTTATTTATCAAAAAAAATTAATATTAAATTTCATAATACGCTTATGAATACTTTCGTATAGTTAATTACAATAGTTACGGGAATTATAATTTTAGTAGTATAAAAAAATTATATTATTAATTATTGCATATAAAATAAATTTAATGTTGCAGGAAAATTGATTGGTAATTTATTT
>JABFOX010001711.1:0-12506 GCA_022817665.1 Axea sp. ZL-2020
AATGCAGATTCGGGAGATTGTGATTAAACAGTTAAAAAAAAAATACATAAGCGTCAAAATTAATTCAGATCCGCGGGACTAAAAATCTATTTTAATTTTTTTATTAAAAATATATTATGTTTGAAAAGTAATTCCAAATTAAGGTATTTTTATATAAAAAAAAAACATAATAAATAAAACGAACAAACAAAATCTTATATTTTTGTTTCTGTGAGCGAAAAGATTCATACGATAGAAAATGAAAATATGCGTAAAAATAGCGTTTAATATAAACGCAGTTATAAAGTTAAATGGAATCATTTACAGGTTTGTTACGAATGAAAAATCGCTTGAAACAGTAGA
Organism: Axea sp. ZL-2020; assembly: GCA_022817665.1. NCBI lineage: Eukaryota > Metazoa > Arthropoda > Insecta > Hymenoptera > Scelionidae > Axea > Axea sp. ZL-2020. The sequence continues at coordinate 343 of JABFOX010001711.1, forward strand.
TATTATATGAAACAATAATGAAACAGTTTTGATGAAAACCGATCATGGTGCACTTGTGGTTCAAAAAGATATTGAAATAATTGCATAAGTTATACAAATTAAATGGTAATATACAATATTTATATAAAATAAATTATAGCATTGCTATTAAAGTTATGATAGAATTATTATTACATTATTATCATTAATTTATTTTAAATTATTTATTATTAAGTTTAAATCTAAACATTAGTTCATAAAATTAAACTAATTAATAAGCTAAGAACTAATTAATAAATTCCTTAATTCTTAAAATTAGTGAGAATAAACTGTTTGGGTACTGTTTAACGTGATTGGTTTTCATCAAAGTTATGGTAGGTCAGTATTATGAATAAATGAATGAAGAAAAATGAATAGCATTTTGACAAGCAAGTAGTTGACTAGTAATACTTTATAATATGAGACAATACAGCTTGTTGCGTTTTGTTGCATTATTTTTTAGCTACAGACAATGTTGTCAGTTTCACAAAAAATAAAACGATAAACTTGAATATTTTATAACTATTTTTATTACTTTATCATTTTCACAAATCATACTCCTTTATTAAAATACAAAATTAATATTTACCATGTATAAATATACCATATTGTTTCATATCTTGTAAACTGTAATTTGTTAAATAAACAAATAGTGTCTCCACTTTAAAATCAACTTTTTATTCAACGAATATTTCTGTTTTGAAAACAAATTGGCAACATTGAATACAGGTAACGTTATAGAAATCTAGAAGTTGCCTGCTATGTATAAATATTAATATTATTAAGTAAACATATTATCTTCATCAACATAAATGTTTGTGCTTCGTAAGCTGCAATGATTTACTAAAAAAGATATATTTATAAAATCAACCGATAATCGATATTTTCTCAAAGATAAAGCCATGAGACCTCAAAACATTATCGTTCGGTTCGTTTGTTTTGAGCTCTTGCACACTTTTAAATCTTATTTCACCTTTAATTGCGCAAGCTGAAAGTTTCTAAATTGTACAATGTGCAATGAAACAAATTATATAAATGTTACATTTCCTAACCACAGCTAATTACAAAAACTAAGATACAAAGAATGAACGAACGAACAATAAATCCGCTTAAAAGAAAATCGAAATTTCTAATGTATCTGTTATGTAAAATAACCAAATTATTTTATACGCTAAATGAAAAAGTATCGAATCGTCATGACCTGTAATCATTCACAATTTGAACATATTAATTACGAAATGACCATTTCAAAGTTGAAGAATACATATATGCAACATTTGAATAACAGTTTTAGATCGAATTAACGATTTTCAATCAACAAAACCTAAACAACCAACGAATAAAACTGTAAATATTAATTTTTGATTCGTTCCTTAACATGAACCAACTATTCTGTCGAATTTTGAATAAACATACAACTATAATATATACCTAGCGTAAGTGTTTTTGTTATAAATTAAAAATGCTAAAAGAATCTTGTTACTTTAATATTTTAGAGAATGAATCGAATTTACAACCAAATTAAATTTACAAAATTGGTTTCGAGAAAACTGAAACAAAATTAAGCACCATTCAGGTGATAAGGAGTTATGATATTTGTCTCTATTTCCAATACTTCGATCCATTCGCGAACTGAAAAATAATCTTGTTAGTACAAACTGATACTCGTCAAATTTTCATTATACATTATGTTTTTATCGGTACAATAATTGTAACATGAAAAAACAATTGAAACCAATCTTGATCGAATGAAATCTATTTAAAACACGTTTCTTTCTTCAGCTGCTGCTAGTATAATTTTATTGACATAAAGTAAGCACTTTAGTATGGGGAGAAAAGTTGACGAACACTCATAGCTATAAAAACAATACGTACTATGTGCGGAATCTACAAGTTCTGCGTAGTGTTTCTGTAAATAACAAAATAACTGTATAAACGATTGAGGAACTCTTTGTTCATATTGTTAGAAAATTACATACAAAATACTATGGAGAAAAGTATATATTAAATGCAAACAAATATATATTATATAAACAAATTAATGATGAAATATATATTACATGTTACCAGCTCATGTATAAAAATTATATAAATGACCCAAAAAATAAAAAATATCCTGTATTTTAAAGTCAAAGATAAAATGACGTTTTGCGTATATGTAATTCAAGTTACGAGATCTTCACAAATATTACTGAACTATAAAACGTAGGGTCTATCGAACTAAAAAGCAAACAAGAAAATACACATGGAAATCCGATGTATATTAATGTGGTATATCTGTACAGTGTACACATGTTTTAATACGTATAAAATCGTACATTTATTGATAAGAAACAACGGTGTGACAATTTATAATTTTGCATTTTATTTTATTTAGCTTCGTCGCCACGTTTAAGATAATCGTTTGGCAAAGCAAACGATCATTCAGCATCAACCAAAGAGTAGTGTTAAGTTTATCGTACTCCAGAGGTATTGTTTCGTGTAATTTTTACACCGTGAGCGTAACGCGTGTGCAATGTCCACAACATTTTAATGTGATAAACGATCAGGATTGACAAAAATAAAGGTTTAAGCTGTTGTAATAATTGCAAGAAGCCATATCTGAATTGTAATAATTGCTACTGTCACTTTTGTCAATAATTTGAATATAATCAAGTAATTGACAGAAATAAGTCATTGCACGTGTATAATCATAAACCACATATCGTTCACAGTTAAACATAAGTTCAATATTCCGACTGAAGTGTTTAAATGAACGGCCAACTACATATTAAACACCTCAGAAATGTAAAAACGGCATGATTTTGTTTCCGTTTTCTAAACTGTAAAATTTAAACTCTCTGGTCTGTTCAGTGAGGTATCGGTGTATAAAGTTGTGTGAAACGCGAGATATGGTGTATAAAATGAAGAACTTTAGCAATAAGGTTTTCGTTCGTATTATATTTTAATTTAACATTCTTCGGCCTCCGGCAAACGGATGCTCTGGTGAGTCCACTCTAGTCTTTAGATTGTAAGGAACAAGGGGCACCCTCGTTGTGTCCCGATTAATTAAGCGTTAGATTCATTAAGTAAACAAGTGTAACGTATAATAAAGGCGAATGATTACAGTAGTCGACAGAGTTTTAGACTACATTTCTTCTACTTGGTTCACTTTCGCGGCATTCGACGGATAACTACCTGCTTCTTACAACATTTATATTTTATATATATATACATATATATACATATATATATATGTATATATATATATATACGTGTATATATGTGTATATGTGTGTGTGTGTATGTGTAATAACATAATTATATATATTAATACACACATACATAAAAACATAAATGTATATTTTTGGTGCTGGTTATATGAATTTGCCAATCAATGTTTCTAGTCGTTAGGGCGTTAACGCGTAGATGGATCAACATAGATGAAATCGAATAAAAACCAGTTTTGCTGCAAATGTCTCAAAAATTGTTGTAAATTTATTGTCATTTCCCTTCCGTTCATTTCTTACAAAGTTGTATTTCGTACCAACTCATCATTAAAATTACACAAATTATGAAATAAAGCGTGTAAAAAAAGCAATGCATAATAATTTATATTATACATAAAGTATTAATATTATATTAATCCTTTTATAAACGATTATAAATCACCAGCTTCCTTTCTTTCTGTAAATTAACGACTTCACATTTTTAAATTAGATGAATATTTTTGGTAAAAGAAGAAACAGTTTTCGGTAGATTAAATGAATATTTTATTTCTATCATTCGATAAAATTTGATTTCAACTTACACCTATGCATAATAAGCTTAAAATAATAATTGAGAAAAATAAGATACAAAATCATTTATGTCTTTACAAAATTACACCTTTCGAAATATGTATTAAATATTGAAACAACTTCACACGTCACACAACAGTCTTTGTTTCGAGAATTTTTTAGCTCTTTTACCGAGATGAATAATAAAATAATATATTACTCAATCGATCTTAGATATAATGCTGTACACGCACAAGCAATGCATTTTCATTGTTTTTTAAGCATTAGTAATTCTGCATTTTCATTAATTTAATATAATGGTTATAAAAATAAAATAATAATCCATTTATTAACTTATTGCACAAATCATTTAAAAGCATTTAAAGAAATTTGATTGTTAATTAAATACAAAAGCATTCCACTTATTAATAAAATTGAACAGAAGTAAATTAAATTAAAAAAAGTACTGTGAAATTCGAATTATTACTTCTTGCATAGTTAAGATCTTAATAGATATACATATTTTGTAAAATTATAGTCTTTATTTAAAAATATATAAAATATAATTTTAGTTTCGACTTAGCTCTTATTATAAATAAAGCAATTTAAGTAAAAAAACTAAGACAATAGTTTATCGATGCCAATAAAAATATACCATTTTATAAACTTTTGTAAGTCCAAAATATTATTAAATTAATTTACTGTCAGAGCCCGTTTAATCTTACTTATCTATTGAAAATAACATAGTTTAATTGTTCAATATCTCATACATAAATAATTGCACATTTTTAATACAAGATTTGTAAAAAATTAAAGTTTTTATCGAAATGCATACTTTCGTTATACTTGCATACATACACAGAGAAAAAAAAACAAATGATTATTAATAAATTTTTAATATTTTTAAAAGAAAATCCCATAAAATTAGTATTATTATATTAAACGTTAAAAATTCTTTATTCAATGAAAACATAATATTGAAGTCACATTTTCATGTTAAATTATTTATGATTAAGCAAATTTCTTATAATTTTCTATTTAAAATACAGTTTTTTCCAATTTTCAAACGATTAATCCATACAGATACCCCGAATAATCCAATGAACGTTAAGGAACGAACAGCAGTGGACGCAATCATACGATTCTGTTGGTCTACTAAGAATAGCTCTATCCATTACTTGACGCTCATTGGATTATCTAGCTCACTGAGGAAATTATAGCCTAATGATAAATCAGACTGTTATAATATCTGCTCATCTTTTTAATATTATCTATGCGCATGTTCTCTAAATCTAGGTATACTTTTAAATGTTAAATTTTATCCAACAAAATACATACGGTTTAATCCAATAAGGTATCGTTAAACATTTTATCCGTAAATCCTTAAAGAAAAATCACTTGACTTTTTTTCTGTATACATAAAGGATATTTTTTTATTACAGAATAAGAAATATGAACATACAATAAAATTCTTTATTTTTATTATAAAATACCCCAATTTGTTATAGCAAGAGCTTCTCTAACTAAAAAAATACATCGCTTAAGAAACATATACATTAAAAATCTCAAATATAAACATTTACGCATCAAAAATTATTCCATACATATTTCCTACTTTACTTAACACTCCGTTTTACTGGATTCGATGTATGACTACTTTGTAAGTTATACTGAAACTGTTTGATATTAAAACACATTTATCTAATAAAGATAATAAGAAAAACTCATTCATTTTTATTCTTGAAAAGCATATTATTGACTGATATTTCGACATTAAATTCTTTCTAATAAGAATCAAAACTTAGTAGACATACTTTTTATTAGAGCTTATATTTAATTTTCGTTCACAATAGTATTCGTTCATAATAAATTATATTTACGAGTTATAGAAAAACACGTAAAGTACAAATACTGCATAAAAAGATCAAATAATTATCCAGTAAACGTCATTTTTTCATTACAATATTATGTATTCCTATAGCTTCTGTTAATAATAAGGTAAGTGAATATTTGTATACTTTTATATTAAAATTAGTTTCCAAATATTTTTTATTTATCACTACTGATGTTCAAATTAACCTATTCAATATTGTTATGCTCAAAAAAATATTATTCATATTCATATTATGCGAAAATATAAACAAAATTTACATTATTTACCTTATTATTTCAACCTTTTGAAAATGTACACTTTTCTGATTATTACCTGAAGCCACAGATACAATTAAGTATGTCGGTATATGAAAATGTAATGCTTTTTTTAATGTTAACTTGGACATTGGAGGTGTGAATAAATTTTTATTTATTTTTACTTATTTTGATTAAAACAGAGCTTTAGCGACTCACATTATACGACATCGTTCTTCTCCTTGTGGATCACCCTAAAACATAAAAAATTATAATAAAAATTAATAATTTTGCACAAGTCTTTTTGTAATTCACATATTACATCTTATATTTTTAAGCACAAGCGTGCATTACATACATTATTATCAACAAATATAGGTAATGATTATATTATCAATATACTCTACAATTTAAATATTATTTGTCAAAAATTGTATATACATATATATTATTAAAATTAAATTGTCAAATATTATTACTTAACACATAAAATGTTAATAAAATTTAAAAAAAATTTTATTTGGCGATAAATAAAATATTAGAATTTAAAAAATTACATATAAAATAATAATAATGATATAATCTTTATTACATTACAGCACATGTGTAATAATCTATCTCAATGCTCCCACTTTGCAATTAATAAGAATATTGTGTGATCTTAAATCTTTTGCTTTCATGATTCGACTAGATTTGTTATACCTCCTAGGTTTTAACATGTGTAAACAATAATATAGAGCTCAAAATTTTTTTATAATTTACCTTCTTTTTATTGATTAGAATTAAATTCATAAAAAGCACAAATAAATTACATTTAAAATTACAATACTTTTACATAATACATATTTGTTAGTATGTTAGTTAAATGAGTTGCAAAAATTGTGATAAAAATTCATTTTTTAGAGAATAAGAACACTGAGAAAATATTGTAAAACACTTTAAAATTTATGAAAATAATGTTTCTTTTCGAAATTGCAGTTTTATCATTCTTTTTTAGCGATGAATGAAACCTGATGAGATACAGAAAAGCTCGAACTCACAATCAATCTCATCGAAACGTGCCTCACTCCACCAAGTGATAAGGTGAATAACGTGACTGCATCTAAAATGCAATGTTTTTATGACACAATCTACTTAAAAATATATTTATTTTTGTTCCCTTTTGCCTTCAAAATATTTAACATAATTTTAATATTGCATAATTTCAAAATATAATTATTCATATTTTACTGTTTATATAATTTTACTTGTGTCGATGAATTGTAATACATTAAAATTTATTCGGCCATCCTTTTATCAATGTTACATATAAATCTTAATTTTAAATTAAAACTCTAAAATTTGAAATTGTCATCGAAAACGAGAAAAGATCATAATTTTATATCATGTGCCACATTAAAAAAAATTAGAGCAACTATTTCAATTTCTTAGTGAAACGAATACTTAATATGATATAATTTTGTCTAAAAAGTTATGAACTTGACAACGAAAAAGTATATAGTTAATTAGATCAATGAATAGATTTTGTAAACTGTTGTGTCAACTTTTTATTCACCATTTTGTTTTGTTTATTGTTGAGTAAAGATTTTTTGTTTATAAAATATATCTATGAAAATTTTAAAAAAATCTATAAGTTATAGAAGAATAACAAAAATTAATGTGTTTTAAATTTACCTGTTGATGGTGAAGCTCTTCAGAAGATCTAAGACCAAAGTGTTCTCTGTGTCGAGATAAACTCGTAGACAGTTGTTGTTTCTTGCGTTCAGATGTAGCCATTTCCTGCCGGATAAAATTAATTATTTTAAATTTATTTTAAATAAATATTTCTGTAAATTAAATTATATAATTAATTTAAAAGAAAAGTAGTTATTGAATTCCGTTACACATTAAATTAATTCTACAATCAAATTGAAAGATTTTTATAGTAATAAGAATTTCTCTTTATTTACCTCTCCATCGTTGTTGAGAAGAGTAGTTAGCATAGTATCTGCAACAAACCATTTTTGACCCTTCATAACAATATTTGCAGGAGGCTCATGAGTCGCGCCTGATTCTGCTGACCAGACGAAAATGCTAGCGCCAGCATCAATCTTGACAGTTCTATGAAATTTGAAAATTGTTTCAGAATTATTAGCTTTGCGAATGAGTTGCCATCCACTGAGTCCGATTTCCTATAATTAAAAATAAAGAAATTTAATATTTAAATAATTAACTTATTAGCTATCTGAATTTTAAACTACATAATTTAATACGATAAAAGTAAGCAATTTTGCACCTTATTGCCCTTGTTAATTAATTTAACATATTTTCCTTCAGGATCAGCCTCTGCAATTTCAATGTCGCTTTTAGCAGTGTTTGAGATACTATAATCAGTGGAGCTACGTTCTTCACTTTCTTCAAGAAGAGCACGCTTCCTTTTAGTACCACGCATAGGAGTTTGCCTCGATGGCGTACTGCGACCTGAAGTCATGCTTGGAGACTGCATAGGTGTAATGTTCAATCTAGAATAAAGCATTAAATTGTATAAATTATTAAAACTATATTCAATTTATTAAATTATGTTTTATAAATTTAAATCAATCTTAACAATTACCTAGCTTCCTCAGATTCCAGAAGTTTTCTGTAAGCAGCAATCTCAAGATCCAAAGCAACTCTGATATCCATAAGATCCTGATACTCTTGCAATTGTTGAGAAATTTCATCTCGCATTCGGGATAGTTCACCTTCTAAAATAGCCAAATCTTCTGCATGACGAGCTTTTTCTGATTCACGTAAATTCTCCAGTTCTCTGTAAATTTGATTAGTATTAAACTTTTCATAAAAGATTATATTAAAAAAGTGCATTTATATGTACGATATTGGTATACGTAATACATTGCAAGATATTAATTCAATTTATTTACGGGGGATGATCAGAAACTAAGTTTACAAGGCTCATATTTTTTGATGTTTCGTCTTTCACAGCAAAATTATTAGTATGTGGTAATTCTAATACATGCAGTTGGCAAATATGCAGAGTTTCAATCAATTGGCACCTACAACACTAGTGCAAGGTAAACACAAATGATGGTCTCACAAAGAAATTTGTTCAGTTATTCGATTTCTTTGGACTGGTCAAGGTTTATGGAGAGACTGTATGTCATCTTCCTTCATAACAACGCACGACCGCATATAGCCCAGAAGACTACTACACTGTTAAAAGAGTTTCGCTAGGATATTATTGACCCCGCCCCCGCTCAAATCTTGCTCCCAGCGATTTTCACCTTTATCTTCACTTGAAAGAACACCTAGGAGACTAACGACAAATATTTAAACCAATATAAAGACTACATCGAAAAATAGCCTAGAATATATTCTATCAGACGACTGTATTGGTTGTACAAAATACAATTTCATTGCAGACTTTATAAACTTGCATTCTGATCATCCCTTGTACAATTTAAAATTTCTAATAAATTTTGAGTAAAATTATTGTTAATTAAATAAATGTTTTAAAAATGTAATAAATACCTAATTTTAGCATTAAGCGTATTGTTAGCGGTTTCTAATTCATTGATTCTATCGTTAAGATTATCAATGCGGGCTCTTGTTTGACGTAGTTCTTCAACTGCTACAATAGCTGCACCACTGTTGCGATTTGCGTGGGACTGTAAATTTTTTATTTTGTTTTCATAAAGCATTTCAATTTCTTCACGATTGGCCCGCATTTGTGCTTCATACTGATCGCGTAGTTCTTGCAGTGATTGCTGTAATTTTGCTTCGTACTGTTCTGCCAATCTGCCATCAATCTCAGAAATTTCCACCTGGAAGTAATACAAGTTTTACAAATTAAGCAAAAATAAAGATTTAAAATAATAACAAAATTATTAAATAAAAAAATTATTATAATATAACAATAAAAATAAAATAAATTTTTAAATTCTTAATTGTAAGATTGTAATATACACCTGACGTCTTGTACGTGTTTCAGTAAGTTCTTGTTGGTAAACTTGATCCTTGAAATTGAAATCCTCTTTTAAACTTTGAATATGATTTTCCAGATCAACCCTTTGCAAGGTTTCCTCTTCCAAATGTTTTCGGGCGTCATCCAGATGAGCCTTTAAGCACTGCAATTCCTTCTCCAATTCCTGCTTTTGTTGTGCTAACTTTTTCCTATCAGCTTGAGCTTGATTATATTGTGCCTGCAAGTCAGTGCATCTTGACTCAAAAATCATCAAATTTTGTTCTGCTGATTTACATTCTTTTGTTTTCTTATCCAGTCTGTAAATGATAAATAATCAAATATAACATTTTTCATATATTATATTTTTATATATTTTATACTTTGATTCTCATTTACAAAATAAATATTATGTTTATATTTCCATTTAATACTTTTACTTTTCATAATATTTAAAATTTTGTTTATGTATGTTATTTATAAAATAATACTTTATTAAATTAATTATCTAAAATCATTAAATTAGATTGCATTATTTAACATAAATTTGTTTTAAATTTCAGCAACATATCCTTATTAAATTATAAATAGTATTAATTCTTTTTATTTGTCATCATGATTGTTATGACTCTTTTCTAGTTCAAATTATTTTTTACAGAAATCGTTCCTTGTCATGCAAGTCGCTTTTAAATCCTACATTAAAAACAAATGTGGGTCAAAATCACGTATTCTGAAATAAATAATTCTGTCTTTGAAATAATGTACAATTATTGACAATTAAATAAATCTATATCATATTTAATTGTCCATAAACATATTTAATTCTTTTATCTTTTTAAAAAAATTGTCATACTACTTGAAAGTATAATTTTTTCATTAAAATAACATAATAATAAAATAAAAATAAATAGTAAATAAATTATATTTTTAATACACACACACAATACAAGCTATTTATGTATGATATTATTATATATATCATTTTAAATTTTGAGGCAATTTTTATCAATTAATATTTATTTATTATTGTTACCCAATTCTATACATGTGAATAAAAATAATACTTTATAAAAAGTATTCTTCTTACTTGCGCAATTCATTTATTAATTTATCTAATGATTAAATATTTAATAACAATAGTTTCCAATAAATTTATAACATTACTTTTAAATTTTATATAAGCATTTTAAATTAAAATTAAAGAATCCTTATTCAAATATTCATTTCTATTAATTTTAATTACTTCCTTCAACTTTAGATTTGTAATAAAGATTTCGACGAAAAGAAATTTTGCGACTTTTTTTGTTTTGAACTTTTAATCAGGAAAACATGTTGGAGCAAAAATAACCTTGCCCGCCAGCTGGAGAGCTGATGTTTTCAGGTTAGTTAAAGGCCAAGTTGACATCATCACCGGCATAGTAAGCATGACGCAATGAACAGTATTAAGGTTACGTCTGACTTAATTTTGTGAATGGCAGAATCCCGCACTTTCCTCCAGCTATTGCAAGATTATTTTATTAACAACCAGATTTATTTTTATTTAAAACTAATCATTTAATATAATTCAAAAACTATATTAAAGTTAACCCCTAAATGTTCTCTTAAATATTATGAATAATATTATAAATTAAATAAAATATTTTCACAACATTTATGCATATTGAATACATATATTAACTATTTTACTTATGTGGTTTCAAAAAATAATTCTTATTTACTTCCATTAAAAAATTTGAGTATATTATTTTCACAGTTTTTTAATACATTTTAACTATTTCAATACATTTTAACTATTTCAATATATTTATTACTTAAAAAAGTGCATAATTGCACTGAACACTAATACAATTTAACTAGTATGGTTTATTTATCAACAAAAATCCATAATAATGTAATATTTTTATAACACTAATAACTACTACTAATTTTGCATACTTCATTTATTTCGTTAATAGATAATTTTTACATAAAAATTATATATCAGAAAATGCATTTCAATGTATAAAAATGTAATTATTATTTCAAATTTAAACCTTAAATCTAAAAACTATACAGTATCATTTAAATCAGATCTTTTTAAAATCACATTTATAAATTTTATCATTAATTAATATTATTTATAATTTGATTAAAGTGTAAATATTTCATGTAAACAATAAAGATAATTCAAATAATAGTATAAAAACTAAAATGACTCAAAGTTAATCATGCGAATAGCAAAGATGATTACATCATTCGTTAATAATATTTGGATTTACAGACCTTTTAATTTATATGCCATAAGCAACAAGTTACTCAAGATTATAAAAATTGAATATTTT
>JABFOX010001712.1:0-12505 GCA_022817665.1 Axea sp. ZL-2020
GGTTTTAGAGTGCCCCTTGTGTTTAGCGGAACTTCCCGTTGAATTATTCCCAGTCATACAATCATGCCATCATCGCAGTTGTTATGATTGTTTTCAACAATACCTGAAGGTTGAAATTTCAGAATCAAGAGTTAACATTGCTTGTCCAGCTTGTTCAGAACCTCTTCACCCAAATGGTATTTTTCAATTTAAAATAATTAAATGATTAGCTTTAAGTTTGTTTAATATTAGCTTATATCTTGACATCAAAATTAATTTTGTTGTCTTATTATTTATAATCGTTTATTTAATTACATTATAATTATATAGTCTGTGAAGATGTGATATAAGGCTAATGTTATACCTGTTTATAATATTTATAATTATAGTATAAATGGAATTTTTTTTATTTATCATATGAAAAAAACTGAAATATATATTATTAATATTAATAAATGTAATGCTGATGATGCTAATATATTGATAATAACTTATTTACACAAGTATATATTAAATTATAAAGTATATTAAAAAAGTAAACATAATTTATCAATGTGAAATATCCTGGTAAATTTACTTGTCAAAATTTCAATATAAAACCCTTTAACATTTGTAGGCATTAAGTTATTTAATTAATGATATATCAGAATACTTAACATAACTATAAATTTAAAATGAAATTTTATAATTGTGGATAAGTATTAATAATGTATTAATAATCAATTTTAACTTTATGTTTGTTCTACTTATTCTATTCTACTTGTTCTATTAATTTTTAGATATTCGTATGATTTTGAATGATCAAGTTCAGTTGGAAAAGTATGAAGACTTTATGGTTCGTAGAGTTCTTGCCGTGGAACCAGATGCACGATGGTGCCCTGCTCCGGACTGCAGTTTTGCAGTCATCGCATCAGGCTGCGCATCTTGTCCAAAATTACGGTGCGAAAGGCCTGGTTGTGACTCATATTTTTGCTACCATTGTAAAGCTCGGTGGCACCCAAACCAGACTTGCGATGCAGCTCGCGCACAAAGATCGCAATATTATGAACGAAGCTCTTCGTTGAGTTTTAGCCAGAATGATTCACTACATAGTACGTTTTTTCCTCATTTATATATAAATAAATTGGAGAAATTTTTTGTATTTAAATTAAAATTTAATGAATTAAAAACTTTTATTGTATCTTAGATAAATAAATAAAGAAAGAAAGAAAAAAAAATTCGATTAATTAAAAATAATGTTAAACGTATTAATATATTTCAAGAAGACAATTAGTTTGCACGAGTCATTTTCATTTCAGTGTAACTGAGATACAACGACAGTTTAATTTTCATTCCTTGACAATGCGTGTTTTCATTTTAGGAGATGATATTAAGCCTTGTCCGAGGTGTCAAGTTCTTATTGTCAAAATGAACGACGGCAGTTGTAATCACATGACTTGCTCTGTTTGTACGGCAGAATTTTGTTGGCTTTGCATGAAGGAAATAAGCGACTTGCATTATCTTAGGTATGATAATTCGGGCAAAGTTATTTGAAACTGATTTTTTTCCCATAAAATGTATTCATATTTATGCGATAGTAATCATAATAGATTCCAAAATGTTAATTTTAGCCCATCTGGATGTACATTTTGGGGAAAGAAACCATGGTCTAGAAAGAAAAAAATTTTATGGCAACTCGGGACACTCGTTGGGGCTCCAGTAGGGATCGGCCTTGTAGCTGGTATCGCAGTTCCTGCAATGATAATAGGTATCAATAATAGAAATAGTTACGCTATTATTTCGCAATTCGCCAATCAAAACCATACTGGTTTCAAACTGTGTTCTTGAAACGATGAATAGAAACTTGTATTTAACTTCAAAACTAATGAATAATATTTATTGAATAATTTGATTTATGATTTTAATTTAAAACAAAATTTGTATATTAACATCAGGTCTGCATACTCAAATTGTTTAATTTTAATTTAGTAAAAATGATTCGTAATATTATTTATAGAACATGACTAAATTATAAATATTTTCCACATTTATTTATTTATTCATTTCTTATAATTTTAATTGTTTATAATATATAGCTTTATAATAATTTAACTTAATTATTAATATTCTTATAATTTTTATGACAATCAATAATTTTATAAATATTTTGAAAACTAATTTTTATTTGTAATCAAAAGTACAATTCCACAAGATATATCACGATACATAAAATAATATGTTGCAGGGATTCCTGTTTGGGTAGGACGGAAGTTGTATATGCGTTACGAAACAGCGAATAAACACAAAAGGAACGCCATCATCGCAGGAGGAGTGACTGCATCGGTGAGTTTAGAACACACTTTGCAGGGGCATTTTATGCCCCGTGGATCATTTAATCCGCGCGACCCCTTTTTAGTCCTCCGCGTGGTTGAATAAATCATTTGTTAGTTTCATTTGGACTCGATCCTGGTCCGTAGAATTGGATCGATACTTTCATGATTACATACAGAGAGTATATGAGATAAACTATATTGTTTTATTCTAATGTATAACTTCTGAATTATTTTAAAATTCAAATTAAACGAAATAAAGACATTTTCTTATTTTTTTAAGTATTATATTTAAAATTTTTATTGTTAAAACTTGTAATAAATTAAACTCATAAGCGATTAAAATCACTTCTTTCTTTTTAGCTATTTTACAAAGTGCTCTTAAAACACAGGAAAAAACATATTAAGCGTGATTCTACAAAGAAACAATTTTTGATTAAACAGAGGTAATTTAGATAAGGTGGGACACCCAAATGCATGCAATGCAATTGCGTTACGTTCAAATTACAATGTCGCGTTATGTCATTCGGATAATGAGATGTGGGATAGACATATGAGGTCAGACTTTTGATGGTGAAAACACAGTGAAATTGAAATTACCACGGAAAGTTTGTTTGTTTTTGAAACTAGGGAAAAAAGAAAGCGAATTGTTGATTTGCAATTTTTATTTTATCATCTTTCTTGTTCTTACATAAGTTTTATTTTATACATTTCATAAGTATACTTTCTTTTTGGAATGCTCTTCGAGTTTTTATCAGTCCTTTGGATTTCGGCTATTTTAATGATTACAAGGAATGGTCGTTAAGCGGGAATTTGGTGCATAAATCATTAGAAATCGCGAGAAAGCTCGGTTCGTTTGTATACGCTATAAGCACGCGCGAAGCTCGGGTCTGTATAGATTTGTTTGTGTATGTGTTTTAAACACGTGTGTGTTAATACGTGTACGTGTATATGCGTAAAAGCATGCGTTTGTCACACATCGGACATGCATATTACATGTTATGACACCATTACTGTGTTCGAAGTCAATGGCATAACCAGAAATCTTCTTGTCTAAGCTTTGCATTGCCTCTTTAAAATTAATTGCAATAATTTCTTCAAATTAAACACGCATAATTCTTTACTCGGGGTTCATTCAAAGTTCTTGTTTGATTTTTGTACAAAAATAATTTATCAAACTTTGCATAAACAATTCAGGAGGATCATTAAAGTGCAAATATGTTCTCTTATGCAATAACAGTAAATTTATACTCCGAAAGTTTTTTGCTTGTAGTTTGACGAATAAGTGGAATGATAAATGAACTTTCAAAGTTGTCTGTAATATTTGTATAACTTTCTCCGCAGATTTTTAGACACTTATATTATTATTTTAATCCCGTAGTTCGTATTAAACTATAAACTTGATACGCGGTTTTTGTACGATGTATGAAAATAAACGACACATGTTTATGAAAGAACGAATTGCACAATTAAAGTGTATATTTCAAAATTGTTGTAAAATTGTAATTGACAAAGTAGTGGGAACACATATACAATATTGAATGCTTGTAAACTCTAGTGTTATTCATAATGAACCTTACGAAGTTGAGCAATTGATTTTATTTCACATAATTCATTTACATTATCCTAGGTTAAAATTATTCAAACAAAATTTACATGAAAGATCGTTACATGCTTTGCACATAACTTCAGGTTTTCTGTGTAAATCTTTCGTTGGGAAATGTTGATTGTATTTTCGGATTCGAAGATATGCAGTAACTCAAATAAATATTTTGCTCGAAATGTAATAAATGCGGAAATTCAAGCGGAACACCGCTTGATTATGCCATTGACATGTGCAATTACATTTGATCGTTGGAGCGAATTCACTATCAGTTACAAGCCTGGTATAAATAGATGTCGTATCAGAAATGCTTATATTAGATGTTACAGGCCTAACCGTAGCAGTCGAAGTATACGTTTATAACGTCTATCAGCGACTTGCAAATCATACGTCAAAAATACTTTCGTTAAAATGTACACATCTTTGGTCACACAAGCAAAAGATAAAGGAGAATAAAAGAGAGGATGAAATTCAACTTCACAGAGGAGAACGTAAGAGTACCCATTCAAGCAATTTGCTCTCGTCGACCACGAGTGGCGCTGAATCTTTCCATCCAAGTGGAAAATTAAGACCTTGTTTGGAGCATTTACATACAATAAAGATTTATGTGCATTCAGAATTGATGGCAAAAATAAACGAGCACTGTTAATTAACACTGATCAACATTTTTCGAGCGAACAAAAAGTCCTCCACTGCATGCTAGTTTTACATTTTTTCATACCCCTAATATAAATAAATAAACGAAAACAGCGCTTGTTGACTAAGCAAAGTGCACTTCAAATGACGGATCTGGATGAGAAAAACCGACAATTATTGATGCAAACAGATTTTTATTTTTCAAGAAATGGGGAAAACAAGTATGTTTGGTAAATTAAATCCAGCGCATGTGCAAGTCTTCGTTTAATTTGTATATAGATGTATTTATATAGATATATATAAATACAAACTGTAATCACAAGGTAAAACGTTCGTAGAGTTTACAACAATTCCATTGACAGACTAAAAATTGAGATCAGACATTAATTAACTGGAAGAAACGGGTCACTCTGACACCAAAACAGCGGTGATTGCGAACATAGTAAACGGTCTATTCGGACTTGGCGCCCATCGAACTCGCATTATTCGTCTGGTCTCACTTATAAAATACCCAGCAAGCAACCAAACTTTCTCTACAAATCTACACGAACACCATCCATCGTTCCACGCCCTTCACTCAAGCAATCCGGAAACGAAACCAACAAAATCAACCACAGCGCCACTTTAATAGCACTTCGCTGTACCCATAATAGTACAAACCAAAGAGCTACAGTTCAGTACTGATATATAATTACAAAGTTTATAATTAACCAAAACATGTCATTTCATAATATCTAAAAGATCTGTAATGATCAGTCATATTTGTTCTGTAAATTGGCATATTTAAAGTTCCGATTGAATGTTAACAAAACACTCAATTATATATACTGTCATATATATCAAAACGGAACTGCAGCACTGGTGCAAATACTCTGTTCCTCTACTACTAAACTTTAAGATTCTTTGGCCTCAACTTCAGCAGCACTGGCTGTTAGAACGCCGTCATTATGAAAATCCTCTAGCACATCAATGAGTCGTTGCTCTGTCAGTGGATCCCCCAAAGCGACATCTACCGATCCAACGCAGAGTAAAAGTGCCAATAACTGGGATCTACGGTAGTCACGGTCCAAATCCGCACGATCGTAGTTCAAATCTTTTGGTATATCCAAGTTTAAGTTGGACGTTGTGTTGGTCAAAACTTCCCAGTATTTATCTAGCAATGATTGAGTGTGTCTGCGACGCAGCTCTGTTGGTAACGAACTTACGAGCAGCAGTGCTATGTCGTTTGTCGGTCGGCTATACGTGACCATTTGCCAATCTAAGATGGCACATTTGCAGGTGCCGTCTTCCTCGCTCTTGAACAGCAAGTTGTTGCACCAGAAATCAGCGTTAGTGATAAGCGCTAAAGGGTCTTCTGGGGCCAGCAAAGCCGCGATCACTTCCTTAGTCTTGGGTCTGGGTGCTAACAGCGCCTCCAGAACACCTTCTAAACCGGGCCTCCTCTCTAAGAAGCGGGCCAGTTGTGGCAAGCCACGCTCTACCAATTGCTGGTAGGAATCCGTGGCGCGGGCGGTTTGAAAGAGGAAGGGGTATCGCTCCGAAAGAGAACGATCTTCTTTGACCTTGAATGCCAGTGAGAGAGCGTGCAAGCAGGCCACAGCACTCAATGCAGCTTCCGCTTGGCGCAAAGTCAAACCGCGAGAGAATTCGGCACCTTCGTATCCCCGGGGCCGCAGATTTTCCAATACCCGCAAGGATTCCGGTAGTTCCGGTGAGTCCTCGGTGCCCCCACCGGGACTGTAGTGAGCGGGGATGCATGCTGGAATCGGTAGTTCGATCGCCGCTTCTGAAGATGTTAGATGCTTTTTTTGAAAAGCTTTAAGGTCAGGCACCACCTGCCAAAAAATTATTTATTAAAATAATGGTACATGTTTTTTTCTCTTTATTTAATTTGTTTTAAATTCAACTACTTTAACGTTCTGTAAAATTAATCATCCGTCAGAAAAGAATTACGAGTTTTCGTTCTGTAAATTTATACCGGAAAATAGGAAATGGTGAGTCATATTCAGGAAAGGAATATCTACAGGATTCTAAATATCTCCAAGTACGAGAGTTGGTAAACATAGTTGTTTTTTTTAACGATTTTAGTACCGATGTAACTAACGGTAATCGCTGTTTTGGAAGTCCTCCAAAAACTAAGAACCATGCAGAAGACGAATTCAAATACTTAAAGCGAGTTGCATAGGAGTTACTGGGTTCTTTTTCATTATTAATCACCTGAACATATTCTAGAAATTAATCAAACTTCAAAATAACTTATGTGAAACTGGTTTATATAAAACATCAAATTGTACTCAAACAGTGTCAAGTTAATTACAAACTAATGAAATATCGAAGGTGATAGATAGGTAATAGATATTCGTTATTATCGAGGTTATCAAGAATACGAATATTTGCTTTATTTAAAAGTCTCGGTGTAAACGTTAAAACTTTCTAAAGGTAAAGTTGAGATATTCAATAGGGTCAGTTTAGTTCCTAATCATCAAAACTGGAAACTGGTATCAACAGTATTGTAAAGAGCTTGGCAAGTGTGAAGCACGTGATTAGAACTTCAGATGTCTTGGAAACGCGCTCACTCGTGGCTTAACGAAGGGTGTACAAACATTTGTATGTATTTCTGCTGATAAAACTATCATTTTGTAATATTTATTGTGGCAGAAAAAGCCGATAAAACTTTTTTCCTGAAACTCATCCGTATATTGAATAAAGTATAACATCAGCCTTGAAATGCGCTACTGGCCATAAACTCATGTTAAATGTAACACTAAAACCGATAATTTCGCACGAAGATCTAAGGTGAGAGATATGCAACCTTCACATTCAGAAATATGCAACTTATGAATCAATGCAATCAAACGACTCGAAATTAAAGGAAAGTGATGCCCTGGAAAGAAAAAAAAGTTAAAACGATGGTGAAGAATGGAGATGAAAAGGATTGAGTGAAAAATAAATTAATATTTATAAATAATATATTTTTTGAAGATTATATACTCAATGTTAAATACAACAAAAAATTAGAGATATGTAAAATTTAAATGAAAGACGTATGAAAAAATAACAGTTATGATTGATTTATGAAACGATAAGAAGGAAATAAGAGGAAACAAATGGGGAGAAAACTAAATGTATTTGGAATTTAAAGTATGTTTAACATATTGTTAATGAAAAGTAATATAATCAAAAAAGAAAAAAGATTCGACCGAATCTTTGTATCATTACACATATAACAAATGACAAATGTTGAAGTTTATTCTTTATAAAAGTTGAAGAAGTCTGTATGAAAAAATTGGTAAACAGCTTTTGACTAAAAGTGTTTGTGATACCCGTATGCTTACAATGCAATTACTGCACTTAAAATAAATTTATCCTGAGGTCGTATAAACTGGTATTAACAGTTATGTTTACGTCATTGATTACATCCGTTTGATTTCTTATTCAAGTACATTTCTACAACAAGTCACTTGAATTTGAACGATCAACTACAAATATACAATGAGAAATAAACAAAAAGGAGAATTATACGCGCGTGAGAAAACAAGTAATTCGTTTGACGCAAAAAAGTCGAATTTTTCAGTGTAACAAACCTGAGTGTAGAACTTGATCTCTCTAAGGTCGAACTGAGCCTCGGTGACGAAAAAGCGGTTGAACGGGTCCTGGGGTAACAGTTTGACGATGACGCTGAGCTCGCGCCTCGTGTCGTCCGGTTGAGTGCGATACTCGACGGTGACCGCGAGGATGTCGCTGAGTACGCTCTCACCGGCGGTGCATCCGGGCCGAAGGCTAAAGTCTTCGACCGCCACCTGGGAGCCCGAGCCGTGGTATTCGTTGAGCAGCCCCTCGAGCCATTCCTTCGTCACAGGCCACTCTTCGCAGGAGAGCAGCGGACTCGCAGTGCCGTCGCTGTCGGACATGGTGGCGCTCTTTGTCTCCTGCACCTGCTCCCGTTTCTCCTCCAGCTTGCTGCTTTTTTGCTTCTCAAAGCAACATCCTCCGAAGGGCTGAAAGCACTCGTCGCCCGTCGGCCGTGCTTTGACCGCAGTGTCGCACTCGGCACGCAAGGCGCCGTCGGTGTAGGGCGTCGTCGGCGCGCATGTCCCCAACCCACCCACTTCGCCCTTTCTCGCTTCCTTTCTCTCTCGCTCCTTCAATCAATATCCTTCTTCTCCTCCCGTTGCGCCCGGCCTGCTTGTAATTCATCCCTCCCGAATTCCGAAGATTCGAGGAGCCTTTTTCCCGTGGCTCTTCTGCCGATCACGATTTTGCTTGATTTATGAAAATATCCAAGGATGTCGTGCCCAATTTTCGGTTCAACTTTGCTTCCGACGGAAATTCATTTTTGTTTAATTAGTGCACGCTTCGTTGATCAACAATTCAGATTCTGAATTGTACTTGAATTTATTTGTCTAATTAGAAAGACAATTTTTAAACCAAAATTCATTTGCGTTGTGTTGTGCAGGTTTTCTTTGCTTTACACCATATGTTGGTTTTACTTATGTTTCACTTTGAATTATTTCGTCCTGTTTTTGCATCTCTTTGTTTATGCATCTCTTTTTCGAGCATTTCATTTACGTTATTTTAGTGATTATTTTGCTTTCAATCTGTTTATTTTTAAAGTTATATTTTAATTAATATTTGCATATTTTTGGAATGTAATTAATAACAATTAATTTTCTATCAAGATTTTATACATATTCTTTTACTCTTTGGAAATACTTGACATGTTAACAAATAAATCACTCCATCTTCATAGTTACAAGAAATTTATCATGTTATTTTTGACCCGAAACAATTTATTTTAGTTTGAGAAAATGATATCTTCACATTTAAAGAAGTTACATCTGAAGTATTACTTCTAAAATATTGTAGAAATTAGGAGTACAAAACACTCAAAACATTGTACTATTAAATTCATTTCTAAATATTAATTTCTTAAAAATTAAATTAAATTTTTAACTGATTTTCTCAAACAGTTTGCATAAATGACATGTATAATATTGTCAAATTTCTCATTTTTGAAATACATAGTTTATATCAAAACTTAGACATTAATTATGAATGAACTGAACTGTAATATGCATAAACTCTTTAAAATAAGTTTAAAAAAAACTTTTAAATAAGTTTTTTTCAAATCAGCTTTTTGTGAAAACAATTTTCGTTAATTATCAGGTACCCCACCCCAGCAACCACATGTTTTTTATGCAATTTTTCACGCTAATTATGAATCTGTAAACGGTCTCAAACGGTTCTCGAGATATTCGCGATTTTCGGTCCAGGACGCGCAGTATCCAGCTGTATTTTCGACCTGCATAATATGCTGCACAAACATATGTTTACGATGTATTTCTTAACGTTGATTATAAGTATATATAACAAACCTAACTAAAAAATAGTCAATATATGTAATACATTATTTCTTTTGTTGGTTTTGTTATATATATTCATAATCAACGTTAAGAAATGCATTGTAAACATATATTTGTGCAGTATATTATGCAGGTCGGAAATGCAGCCGGATACTGCACATCCTGAACCGAAAATCGCAAATATCTTGAGAACTGTTTCAGACTGCCTAAAAATATTTACATATTCGAAATCAGCGTTAAAAACTACATCGATTACATTTTTTTGGAGGGGGGGTGGTGGTGTTATAATACCTGATAATTACCAAATTTTCAATTTCGCAATTCAAATTATAATTCAGATACTGAAATTTTGTAAACATATTTCACGAAAATGTATATTAAAATATTTATTATAAAAAATATAATTTATAAATAGATATTTTAAAATATTTATTTATAAACCAAATATTTTCAGTATTGGACAATTACAATTAATTGTCAAATGTGTTTTTAAAACATTCATGTATTGCTTCATTCGCTACAAATATTAATTTTTATGCCGTCCATATTATTTGAACTCAGAATTAATTTTTATTATTATCAATGATTATGTGTCATAGGTGAAAAATGAATAATCATTATACAACAATAATAATTAACTTGCTAAATTACCCAAGAATGGTCATTAATGATTTTGCACAACCAATCATACGAAATGACATGATTCTGATTTACCATGAATAGTCGTGCATCAGCATCGACGCTTTCACGTGACTAATTTTGTAGAATAATAATTCATCGCTGTTCATTAGTTAATGAACTTCGTTAACAATCATATTAGCATAATAAATACATTCAATTATGTTACCATTGTTATTTTAAATGATCTTATCTAACTGGAACACAAGTTATTACTAATGAAAATCTATTAAAATATGGTTATTTTTTTTTTTTATTTTTTTTTTTGTTATAATTTTATTTTATTTTTATTTATTTTTTTTTTAATTTATATCTAATTTTTTACTTAATGATTTTTTAAATTCAAACACTAGAGCAAGTTTTTATCAGCTGAATTGTATTGCTAAAACAATAATTTTTTTCATTGAAATCATTCATTTTCTTTGCTTTTTTTATAAAAAAGTTGTTTTTATAAAAAAAAGATTGCCTACTCTGTTGAGAATGAAAGATGGATGAACGATTGTCAAAAATATTTTCACTCTTACTAAAGAGCATTCTAAAATTGCATTCTCTTTTTCTTTGCGAATAATTGTTAAACTTTTAATTGAAGCAAGTAGAAAATAAACAGTCTTTAATTCTTTTAACTAACAACTTTTAAAGTTTCAGATATGGAGATTCGTTTATTTGCTATAACTTCAATGATTTATTCAGTTCAGTTTAATATTTTTAATTTTCATTGCTTTAATGTATAATTATAATAAATTATATTTAAATTAAAATTGAGGCTTACATGTGAAGTTATTAATTTAAACTCTAAATTATTCAAAAAAATTGCGTATGCCATTTAAAAAGAATATTTCGTTCTTTTCATAAGTCAAATTTAATTAAAGATTATAATTTATTTTGGTAGTTGTAAAAGGTTGAATACAACGACCTAATTCGATGCTCATTAAGAAGATTGACTGAGAAAAAAATAGTTGCTTGCTTGGAAGATAGTTAGGGAGCAATTTACGCTACGAAGGGGTTAGAATGAGGGATACTACTGACGTTATTTTGGGGGCGCACATTTCTTCCTTCGTTGCTTTTCTCTCCCTCTATGAACGTCTCTTTGCAATGAGTTTTTTCTTTTGAAAAGACACAAGTTCTTTTGTATCTATTTATGTGGAATATTCCAATTTCTCAAACGAAGAATCACGTATGAAAACTTGTTGCTGAACGCGTTGTTTTATTACCAAAAACACATACATTTAGAAAATTCGATATCAAAGTAAAGATCTATCGATTTTAAATAAAAATGTTTACAATATGTTCGTAAAAATTTTTATCGAGGAACAACAATTTTTGCATGACAAATATATTTTATACAGAAACTTTTCATAGTTTAGATATATTTTAATTTCTAACTATACATTTTTATTGTATAAAAGTGGAGAAGAAAGTCTTTCCACAGATAACTATTGAGTTATCAATAGTAAATTTTTGCATTTATGTCATTACATGAAAATTAGTGAATTTAAATTTGTGAAATGAAATGTGTTTATTAATTTAGACTTAAGAGGAAGAAGAAGAATAAGCATGATGCAGAAATAGAGAGGCAGTTGTCTAAAATTATTTTAATTTTATTTAAAATGACTAAATATAAATTAACACCTGTTTAGTAATTTTTAAATAGAATAAACGACAAAAATACAAACATGACAATTATTTATAGTTATACTATAAACATATATTATCATTGGTTCAATGTTTTGGATGCCGTTTGAACTATTATCAAAAAAAAAAAACAAAAAAAAAACAAAAAAAAATGTTATATACAAATTTAAATTACATTTTTTATAATCACGAAATTATAAAAGTATCTTTTAAATTTACTTTTTTTTTTTTTTTTTTTTTTTATTTAATTTTGTATAATTTTTTTTTTTTTTTTTTTTAATTTCTATAACTTTTTCTTTTTTATT
>JABFOX010001713.1:0-12504 GCA_022817665.1 Axea sp. ZL-2020
GGACGATAAATGAACGAATAACGGGCTGGTGTAAGAGACATGTGGAATAACAATTATTTCTTGTTTTATTTTTTTTTTTAGTTGAACCCACAGTGACAAATAGATGTAATCCTTCTCCATGCGGTCCCAATGCCCAGTGTTCTAATGGAATTTGTTCATGCTTACCGGAATATCAAGGAAACCCATATGCTGGGTGCCGTCCAGAATGTGTACTGAATACAGATTGTCCTCGAAATTCTGCTTGTATTCGTAATAAATGTATGAACCCTTGCCCTGGAGTATGCGCAAGTAATGCCGAATGTACCGTTATCAACCATATACCCATGTGTAGTTGTCCAGCAAATATGACAGGAAATGCGTTCAGTCTATGCACGCCGATTGAAGGTACATAGTTTTAAAATTGTCCTAAATATTCAATTGAAATGAGATAGATTATTATGCAATTTTTATAAATTAATTTACATCAACAGTCATCCAAAACGTAAACCCGTGTTTGCCTTCACCTTGTGGACCTAATAGTGAGTGTCGAGAAAGTAATAACCAGCCTGTCTGTACCTGCATTAGAAGTTTTTTGGGTTCTCCTCCAAATTGTAGACCCGAATGTATTGTAAGCACAGACTGTTCTTTAAATGAAGCTTGTAGCAATCAAAAGTGTACAGATCCATGTCCTGGAAGTTGTGGAATCAGAGCTGAATGCGTGGTTGTAAATCACAACCCACTGTGTAGTTGCCCTGAAAGATTTACAGGCGATCCTTTTGTTAGCTGTTTACCTATGCGTAAGATTCTTTTATATTCGCGGTTTAAAAGCTTTAATAATGACTTAATTAGATAAATTCAATAATATCAATATCTGGCTACTTTTCTTTTAGAAGAAATTATTCCAACAATAATAGATCCTTGCAAACCATCTCCTTGTGGTCCAAATTCACAATGTCAAGTCGTCAATGATTTACCTTCGTGTTCTTGTATACCTGAATTCATTGGAATACCACCAAACTGTAGGCCTCAATGCATTACAAACAGCGAATGTCCCAGTCAATTAGCATGCATTAATCAGAAATGCCAAGATCCCTGTCAAAATTCATGTGGTCAAAATGCAAATTGTAATGTTATAAGTCATACAGCCAGTTGTACTTGTATAACAGGATATTCTGGCGACCCATTTGTACAATGCAATTATAAAGATAGTAAGTACGAATTGAAACATGCAAGTACAAAAATTATTAACAAATTTATCTAAATCATATTTGTATTATCTGCAGTAGCCGCAATTCCCGAAATTACAACTCCATGTTCACCATCTCCATGCGGTTCGAATGCCATTTGTAAAGAACAAAATGGTGCTGGATCTTGCTCTTGTTTGACTGATTATATTGGAAATCCTTACGAAGGATGTAGACCAGAATGTGTTTTGAATTCTGATTGTGCCTCTAACTTGGCTTGTTTGAATTCAAAATGTAGAGATCCTTGTCCTGGCATTTGTGGTCGTAACACCAATTGTCAAGTAGTAAATCATTTGCCAATGTGCATTTGTTATGATGGTTACACTGGTGATCCATTCAACTATTGTTCCATATCCCAGCCAGGTATGTATTTTCAAACTTCTGAATATACTTCATAATTATGATTTTTTTCAAAAAATAATCAGTTTTAAATTAATTGAAAAATTATTAAAAATCACTTCTCCTGGGTATTTTTTTTTTTTCTAATTTCATCTAATTTCATCTAAATTTCATCTAAATTTCGTCTAAAACAGTTGCAATTGTATTAGTTTTTCTAATAATTTAAAATTCTTAAATTTTCATCAATGCATTTTGAAGTTTAAGTTGATTAAAATTTAAAGTTAGTTATTTTTCACAAGGCATTGATATGAAATTTTATTAATTTTTTTACTTATTTAGAATCGATATCAGTTTCATCCGACCCTTGTTCACCCTCTCCATGTGGAGCTAATAGTCAATGTCGCATTGTCAATCAGCAAAGCGTATGCTCTTGCTTACCTGGATATTTAGGAACTCCACCAGCTTGTCGACCAGAATGTACTATCAGTTCAGAATGTTCTACAAATAGAGCATGTATTAATCGAAAGTGTAGTGATCCCTGTCCCGGAACTTGTGGTACTAATTCTAGATGCCAAACTATAAATCATAGTCCAATATGCTCATGTCTTACCGATTTCACGGGTGATCCATTTGTTAGTTGTTTTGCAATGCCCAGTAAGTTTTTACAGAATTAAACCAAATATCTATAAAATACGAAATTATCAAATATATTGATAAATATAAAATATTTTATAGTATCCGAACCGCCCACATCTATTACATCTTATTCAAATCCATGTGTTCCATCACCCTGTGGACCCAATTCTGAATGTCGCGATATAAATGGAGAAGCATCATGTTCTTGCGCAGCTACTTTTATTGGAGCACCACCTAATTGTAGTCCCGAGTGTACAATAAACTCTGATTGTCCTGGTGATGAAGCCTGTATACAATCAAAATGCAGGAACCCTTGTCCAGGATCATGTGGTCTTAATGCTGAATGTATTATCAATAATCACGTTCCAAATTGTTTCTGTCCAGAACGGTTTACAGGAGATGCATTCGTTAGATGTAATGCAATAATTGAACCTAGTAAGATTCATTTCAGTTAATAAAATATTTTAAATTATACATCAAATAAGACGACATTGAACTGAATTTTTCTTTGTAGTTCAATTTCCATCACCAAAAGATGAATGTTCCAAATGTGGAGCTAATGCCCCGTGTATTAATGGAATTACTTGTGCTTGTTTGCCTGAATACCAAGGAGATCCCTATGTGAGCTGCAGACCCGAATGTGTCTTAAATACCGATTGTTCACGAAACCAAGCATGCATAAGAAACAAATGCTCTGATCCATGTATTGGAACATGCGGTCAAAATGCTGTCTGTAATGTCGTGAACCATATCCCTGTTTGTTCTTGTGCTTTTGGAATGACTGGCAATGCATTTATAGCTTGCAATACTGTGGAGGGTAAAAATATACTTTACAATGAAATATTTTAATTGTACAATTCACTTTTACTGTTTCATTGTGATAATAACAACAGTAAATAATTTTATAGTTTCACGGCCAATTGATCCTTGTAATCCAACTCCTTGCGGAGCTAACAGTCTCTGTCGCCAAATAAATGGTCAGGCAGTTTGCAGTTGTGTTGCTGGATTTTTAGGTTCTCCTCCAAACTGTCGACCAGAATGTACTATTAGTTCTGATTGCCCTCAAAATCAAGCTTGTAACAATCAGAAATGCGTTGATCCTTGTCAAGGAACTTGTGGTGTACGAGCAACGTGTAATGCTATAAACCATAATCCGATATGTAGTTGTATGCCCGGTATGACGGGTGATCCATTCATTTTCTGCACTCCGATTCGTAAGTTCCTTTATTTCTTACAAAACCAACTGCTTTGAATTAAAGAAAATTAATATTTCACGTATAACTCAATAGCAACTGAACCAGCTGTTTTCACAAATCCTTGCCAACCATCGCCATGTGGGGCAAACTCCCGGTGTCAAGTAATAAATAACGGTGGTTACTCGTGCTCTTGTCTACCTGATTTCGTTGGGCAACCACCAAATTGCAAACCACAATGTATTGATAATAGCGAATGTTCAGATGAATTAGCTTGCATCAATCAAAAATGTAGAGACCCATGTCCTGGATCGTGTGGCATCAACGCATTATGTCGTGTAATTAGTCATACTTCAATATGTATGTGCATGACAGATTTCACCGGAGATCCATTCACTCAGTGTGTATTAAAACAATGTAAGTTATTTTTGCTTATGCCGTTTAAATGTAACTTTAAACGATTTAAAAGATATAATTATAATTACGCATGTCCTTTGTAGCGGAAATAACAGCAGTGGAAAGACCTAACCCTTGTGTACCATCACCCTGCGGTTCAAATGCTATTTGTCGCGTATCAAGTGGAGCAGGTTCTTGTGCTTGCATACAAGATTATATTGGCAATCCTTATGACGGGTGTAGACCAGAATGCTTAATAAATTCAGATTGTGTACAAAATCAATCTTGCATACGTTCAAAGTGTCAAAATCCGTGTCCTGGTACCTGTGGACAAAACGCTGTTTGTCAGGTTGTAAACCATTTACCCGTTTGCACTTGTCAAAATGGATATTCTGGTGATCCGTTCCGTTTCTGCAATATAGTTCAAGAAACTCGTAAGTGTGCTCCTAAATAAAGAAAGAATTGCAAAACGACTCTTGAATAATTAATAATAAAATCGATAAATAATCAAATATTCGTATATTATTTATTTTTTATTAATTATTCAGGAATTTTTTCATACTACTTTTATACAATTTTTTGACAACTTATTAAATTAATAATTCGAACAATTAAAATTAACGGGTTAGTTTTTGAACAAAGGATAAGCTTATCCTTTTGTTATATATATTATAATATTAATTATAAATAGTTAACATTTTAATTAAAGGATTTAACAGTAATAATAATAATTCGTAAAATAAGATTATATAATAAAGCAAAATTTAAAAAAATGATATGTGAAAAAAAACAAAAGAAAAAAATTAATAATTTTGAATAACTTATTGAAGACACTTGGCAAATCAACTGAACTAATTCGATATGTATTAAATTGAATTTTTCTCAAGTTATTCTAGATCAATAATTCGTTGATGAATTCAACTTACTTCTAAAAAAAAAATTTTTTTTGTTGAGTTAATATAATATTAAATTTAAACCTTGGAATAGATGACAACTTTAAAAAAGGAAATTGAAAAATTAAAGAAAATTCTGGCTTCTAACTAAAACCTCCATGACAGGATCTACTTTTAGAAAATGCACAGCACTATCAGTAATTAATCATTAATAAATGAAATTGAGTAATTCAACTCCACTTACTACAACTATTTAAAAACCAAAAGTTCAATATTGTCTACAAATTCCAATTAATCAACCACAATTTCTTAATTAAAAATAAGCAGCAATAAACTCGTTTTTATGTTTTTCGAAATTTGTATTTATGCATTAAAACTCACTGTTAGCTGCACATGCGCATTCAATTTGAATTTCGAATGAAGTTTCTAGACAAATCTTAAATTACAACTTTTTCAGTTATGATCGCCAACTAGTAAGATATAAAAAATGACAAAGAACAATAAATTTTATATGAACATTTTTTATAGCAACGAGAGGAGATGTTTGCAATCCATCCCCTTGCGGTCCAAATAGTGAATGTCGTGCAGTAAATGATCAAGCAGTTTGCACATGTCTTCCATCTTTCATGGGAACACCACCGCGTTGTAGACCAGAGTGCACTGTTAGTTCAGAGTGTATGACTAACAGAGCTTGTATCAATAAAAAATGTGGCGACCCTTGCCCCGGAATGTGTGGTATCAATGCAAAATGCGATGTGATTAATCACAGTCCTATATGTAGTTGCGAAGTAAATTTCACTGGAGATCCTTTTATTCGGTGTTTTGCTAACCCTCGTGAGTACTGTTAAGGCAATTATATTTTTAATAATTTCAACTCAAATTATTAACCCAGTAACTCATTTTTAGGCTCAGAAGAACCTTCAGTTGATCTTATTGTAAACCCTTGCGTTCCATCCCCTTGTGGGCCATTTAGTAATTGCCGTAATATTGGTGGTCTCCCAGCTTGCAGTTGTCAAGATAATTATATAGGATCACCTCCAAACTGCCGACCTGAATGTTCCATAAAGTCCGACTGTGTTAGTAATAAAGCTTGCATAAGACAAAGATGCATCGACCCTTGCCCTGGATCTTGTGGAGTTGGTGCCCAGTGTAATGTTGTCAATCATATACCCATTTGCACATGTCCTAGTGGATTCACAGGCGACCCATTTATATCTTGTTCTGTTCCTAGTAAGAATTCAAAATCATTCGATTTAATATTTGAGTTTTATACGAATAATTTATAATTATAATTTAAAAATCCCAGTTATACCGGAAAAAGCAAAAGAACCATGCTCTCCCTCACCATGTGGAATAAATGCGATTTGCCGAAATGATCAATGTTCCTGTATGTCTGGATATCAAGGAGACCCATACTTCCAATGCCGACCTGAATGCGTACAAAATACGGATTGTTCTCTCAATAAAGCATGCATCAGAAACAAATGCGTTGATCCCTGTCCAGGAACCTGCGGACAAAATGCAGAATGTATTACATCCAACCATATACCCATCTGTAGCTGTCCCAGCGGTATGACAGGAAATGCATTTGCAAACTGCCTTCCTGTTCAACGTATGTTAATCGTTTATTTAAGAACTAATATTTATTTTGTGAAGAATGTTCTTCATAGCAACTTTATATTATAGAACCAGCGATACTGAACCCTTGTAATCCATCACCTTGCGGTCCGAATAGTAGATGTCAAGATATCAACAAACAAGCAGTATGCACTTGTGTGGAAGGATTTGTTGGATCCCCTCCAACATGTCGTCCACAGTGTATAATAAATTCTGATTGTGATTTAAATCGTGCTTGTATTAATCAAAAATGTGCAGATCCTTGTTTGGGGTCATGTGGCGTCTTTGCCAATTGCCAAGTAGTCAACCATAACCCAATTTGTAGTTGTCCATCCATATTCACTGGTGATCCGTTCGTTAGATGTATACCCATTGGTATGTCTCATGTTTTGTTAAAAATAAATATCTGCATAGTTTACATAAATAAATTTCAACTTTTATATTATTTTAATATATTATTTAAGTTAATTTTAATTTTATAAGTATTACTTCCTTTGAAAACAAATGATTAAAAAAAGAATAAACGTGTACTTCGAAAGTAAAGTTGGAATCTATTTATAATATCATTGGATAATTATGAATAATTAATTACGTTTTAATACATCCAATGCAGTAGAGGAACCTATTGAAAAAATAGACCCGTGTGATCAAAATCCTTGTGGTCCCAACGCTGACTGTCGAGTTACAAATAATGCACCATCTTGTTCCTGTAAAGCTGGATTTATAGGACAGCCTCCGAATTGTAGATCCGAATGTGTTGTTAATAGCGAGTGCGACAATCAGTTAGCGTGCATTAATCGAAAATGTCTTAACCCTTGCAAAGGTTCATGTGGAATGAACGCCGAATGTCGCGTCATCAACCATATTGCCATGTGTACCTGCATTAGCGGTTACTCAGGCGATCCTTTCGTTCAGTGTATCATTCAACCAAGTAAGAATCACATTTTTTAAATTTATGTCAAGAAACATCTCTATTTTATTGTCATCAACAATAATTTTTTAGCCACAATAGACAAGCCTCGTCAACCTTGTATTAATTCGCCATGCGGAATCAATGCAATATGCAATGAACAAGGTGACACAGCAATATGCAAGTGTCTACCGGAATATATTGGAAATCCTTACGAGAGCTGTCGTCCAGAATGTACAATTAATTCAGATTGTCCAACAAATTTAGCTTGCATTAGATCTAAATGTCAAAATCCGTGTTTAGGAACTTGTGGTATTAATGCAGATTGCCAAGTAGTCAGACATCTCCCTACTTGTACGTGTATCGCTGGATATACTGGCGACCCTTTCATTTATTGCAATATGATGCCTTTAGAACGTAAGTAAAAAATTGTTTGATTTAAACACTGAATAATTTATCAGTAAATTTCACTATGCAATTAAATTGCAGCTGAAAGTCCTAAAGATCCGTGCAACCCTTCACCTTGCGGACCAAATTCCCAATGTCGTAGCATCAATAATAGAGCTTCGTGTAGTTGTCTACCAGAATTTATTGGAAATCCCCCTAATTGTAAACCAGAATGTATTATTAGTTCTGAGTGTCCCACAGCTCTTGCATGCATAAGACAAAAGTGCCAAGATCCTTGTACTGGAACTTGTGGTAAAAGTGCCCAGTGCAGAGTCATAAATCATAGCCCCATTTGTAGTTGTCCAGGTTCGATGACAGGAGATCCTTTCATAAATTGTTTCATGATAACATGTAAGTTCCTGGATTATAATGTTTTAGTTTATTTATTTAAATGAATATTAATTAATTCATATTGCTCAATAAGTTCCATTCATTTTTTCATTTAACATTGCGTATTAATATCCATTAGGAAGAAACATGCGTCTTTCTTAAATAATGTCTTTGAAAAAAACTTGTTTCTTTAAAAATATTTAATAACTATTCAACCATTATACATAATCTTTGTCAAATATAGAACAATTTTTATGTGTTACAAAACGAAACTTTATATAATGATATTTTAACAATAATTAAAAAAACGTATGAAAAAAAACAAATCAATTAAACTTACCAAACGATGTTAATTTTTATGTATAATTATTAACAATGAACAATTTACAATTCTTGTTCATAAACTTAAGTATAATTTATAAAAATATTAGCATCGTATTTATAAAAAACCATTGAAAAACGGTTTTTCGTCATTTGTGAATTCCACTTGTAAAAAGGTAAACTCTCTCAATTGTAAAACCGTAAACATTTAATGTAACGTAACTTTAGAACAGAATATATAAAAAGCCATTTATAAGCATAAATATAATATTAAATTAGAATATAATGAATATAAATTAACAAAACACAGAATTGTTAAAGATTATATAATTAAGTATAGTGGTATCAGAATTTTTGACATAAAACCTAATTATAAACAAATTAATTAAATAAATTAATATTGTATGAAGTTTTGGTTTATAGCACAAAAATCGCATTAAACTTAACAAGGACTATGAAAAATAGTCGAAACGTCGCCTGTATAATATAATCAAATATTTTTAAAGAAATATGATGTTTTTTAAAAAAATATATTATTTAAGAAATACTCATGATTGGTTCTTAATGACCGGTAACACATAATGTTAAATTAAATGAATACTACTAAAATAAAAACTACGATTTGATTCAACAGCAACTACAACGGTAGATTTTCCGAAAAATCCTTGCGTGCCGTCTCCTTGTGGACCAAATGCAATTTGTCAAAATATGAACGATACGTTTGCATGTACGTGTATGAACAATTATATAGGTGTACCACCAAACTGCCGACCAGAATGTACTATAAATGCAGATTGCACTTTGGATAGAGCTTGTATGAGAGAAAAATGTCGTGATCCATGTCCTGGTTCTTGTGGAATCAGAGCAAGATGTTCTGTGGTAAATCATACACCAATTTGTGTTTGTCCAGAAGGATACACTGGAGATGCTTTGACAAATTGTTTCCCAAGACCAATAGCACCCCGTAAGACAAATTAAAAGAAATTATGCATAATAATATAATATTCCATATTTTGCATAGTAAAACTGATGTTTGAGTCCTTCTATAGCTGAAACACCCAAAGATGAATGCTAGCCATCTCCATGCGGTCCAAACTCGCAATGCAATAACGGAATTTGTACTTGTTTAAGTAATTATTTTGGTGATCCTTACAAAGGATGTCGACCTGAATGCATCGTCAATACTGACTGCCCTCGTGATCGTGCTTGTATTCGAAGCAAATGCGTGGATCCTTGCATTGGTACTTGTGGTGTAAATGCCAATTGCAACGTGGTCAATCATTTGCCGATGTGCAGTTGTGCCATAGGTACAACTGGAAACGCCTTTGTTTTATGTTCCCAAACAAAAGGTTTGTTGCGATGAAGATGAAAACTATCTTACATTTTGTTTTATTATTATAAATTTAATCGACAAAATTCTAAACAGAACCAGCGATCATAGATGCATGTAACCCAACACCGTGCGGCCCCAATAGTCATTGCAGATCTCTAAACGGTCAAGCTGTGTGTACTTGCATTACCGGTTATATGGGAACACCTCCTTCTTGTCGACCAGAATGCGTTATATCGTCAGACTGTGCACAAAACAGAGCATGTAACAATCAGAAATGTATCAATCCTTGTCCGGGAAGTTGTGGCGTTATGGCTCAATGTACTGTATTGAATCATAATCCAATTTGTAGCTGTTCTGAACGTTTCACTGGAGATCCTTTCGTGAGATGCGTTGCTTTACGTAAGAACTAATCTAATCGATTACATTATTCAATGCAATTTTACTTTTATTTTTTAATTTTCTTAAAATTTTTACAGCAAGAGAACCGATACAACCAGTAAACGTTTGCGAACCCTCCCCATGCGGTCCAAATGCTCAATGTCGCGTGGTAAATAATTTACCATCTTGTTCCTGTTTACCCGAATTCACTGGAATCCCTCCCAATTGTCGACCTGAATGTATCAGTAACAGTGAATGTTCTAGTCAATTAGCTTGTATCAATAATAAATGTCGGGATCCTTGTCCTGGCTCTTGCGGCATCAATGCGCAGTGCAATGTGGTTAGTCATACGTCCATTTGCACATGCCCGGAATCATTCACAGGAAATCCGTTTATTCAGTGCACGATTGTACAAAGTAAGCTTCAGATATATCATATTTCTTAATTTCATTACACTATTTAAAATAACGATTTATGTCTGTATGTATGAATACTATTTGAGGTAATTTTATTTCCGTAGAACAAGAATCAAACGTGATCAATATATGCCAACCATCACCCTGCGGAGCGAACGCTGT
This sequence comes from Axea sp. ZL-2020, assembly GCA_022817665.1. Lineage (NCBI taxonomy): Eukaryota > Metazoa > Arthropoda > Insecta > Hymenoptera > Scelionidae > Axea > Axea sp. ZL-2020. The sequence continues at coordinate 10,595 of JABFOX010001713.1, forward strand.
ATGTCAAGAATCCGCTGGCACAGCTTCGTGCACTTGCTTACCCAATTTCTTTGGAAATCCTTATGAAGGATGCAGACCAGAATGTATAATCAATTCTGATTGTGCCGCCAACCTAGCATGTATTCAGACAAGGTGTCAGGATCCATGTCTAGGACGGTGTGGTCAAAATGCGGATTGTCAAGTCGTTAATCACCTACCAATATGCTCGTGCCTAAATGGTTACGAAGGTGATCCTTTCCGTTATTGCAGTTTAAGATCTACACGTAAGAACAATAATAAATTATAAAAATATAAGGTATTCATAAGTTTGAAAATATTTTCCCAAATTTTTCATTGTATAATTATACATAGCAGCCATACCAAACCCCTGCAACCCATCGCCGTGTGGTCCTAACAGTCAGTGTCGCAATGTCAATGAACAAGCGATTTGTTCTTGCTTACCAGCGTTCAATGGAAGTCCACCTAATTGTCAACCAGAATGCACTTTAAGTTCAGAATGTCCCACAAATCGTGCGTGTGTTAACAACAAATGTGTAGACCCGTGTCCTGGAGTCTGTGGCATTACTGCTCAATGTCGAGTGCTCTTACATAGCCCGATATGTAGTTGTGCAGCTGGCCAAACTGGCGACCCTTTCATTAAATGCTTTGATATTACTCGTGAGTTACACACACTTTATAAAACTAATTCTTTTGACTTATTAAACAGAAACATTCACTATTAAACTAAATACTATTTTAATTTCAATTTTCTATCATATAAATTTTATGAGTTGTACAAATTATATAATTTTGCTAGTAAATTGATCTAAATTTGATGTATAGCAATTCAGAAATATGCTCATAAGAATTTCAACTTTAATTTTAATATTTTCATTGAATATACAATTAACTATTATGATGATAGATATTATAAAATAAGTATAATACATTGTATTTATCTAGAAAAATGAATTATTATTATTTTAACAATTGAAAATCTTGATAAAATGTTTAATCAATAATTTTAAAAGATTCACTTATCTAAACATTGAAATATATTTTCACAAATGTATCCATTGTGAACATAAATATATTTTTAACAGATTTAAACTATATCTTAAAAATTCATACATTTTAAAGCAGCACGTCTCAAAAAAATTAAATTTGACCACAACAAAAAAAAACTCATCGAACCTTTGTAACAGTCTTTACAGAATTAAAACAACCTGCTGAGCCTTGCGTTCCATCACCTTGTGGACCTAATTCAGTTTGTCAGGATAGAAATGGTATTTCCTTATGTTCTTGTCAACAAGGTTACATTGGCTCTGCTCCCAATTGTCGTCCCGAATGTATTATTAACTCCGAATGTACAAGCAACAAAGTATGTGTGCGGAATAAATGCATAGACCCATGTCCTGGTTCTTGTGGAAGGTCAACCATCTGCAATGTTATCAACTACACACCCATGTGCAGTTGTATAGAAGGATTCACCGGTGATCCATTTGTCAATTGTAACCCTTTACCACGAATCCGTAAGATCATTGTAAAACCACTGATTCTCCAGCCAACAAAACCAAATTGCTACATAATATTATTAAATCTTACAGCTGTGGCGCCAAAACCGGTGGATAAATGCAATCCTTCTCCCTGCGGACCCAACACCAAGTGCCGCAATGGTATCTGCACTTGTATTACAGGATATTTAGGTGATCCGTATACAGGTTGTAGGCCCGAGTGTATACAAAACTCCGAATGCCCAATCAACATGGCTTGTTCTAATAACAAGTGCATAGACCCATGCCTAGGTGTTTGCGGACAAAATGCCGATTGCATCGTACTCACTCACATTCTTAGTTGACGTTGCAAACAAGGTTTTACTGGAGATCATTTTACATTATGCAACCCTGAAGTAAGTAAGTCTTTCGTATCGG